>JAJFDH010000012.1:600000-834611 GCA_028637635.1 Xylariaceae sp. X802 | reverse complement strand
ACTATTAGGGCTCATCAAACATGTATCAGCAACCAATCAGCGATACATCCGCCGTGCAGAACATGCTCGTACCAACTTTCGATCTAGGTTTCTTCGGCAAACTGCTTTTATTCCAGGTCTAGGGCAATTTCCTAGTCCAGTTCAGTCATTACTGGCCAATGAGGTGCAAGAGGGCCAGCGATTGTTTGATGATGGAGAAA
This sequence comes from Xylariaceae sp. X802, assembly GCA_028637635.1. Taxonomy (NCBI): domain Eukaryota; kingdom Fungi; phylum Ascomycota; class Sordariomycetes; order Xylariales; family Xylariaceae; species Xylariaceae sp. X802. The sequence continues at coordinate 834,411 of JAJFDH010000012.1, read as the reverse complement.
CACCTCCAGCATATTTATTTGAAGGCATCCATCAAGAAGAAGGGGAAGAATTTAGATGGCAAGAAGCCAGATGTGACTGCCGTTTCTACCGCACATGGCAGATTCCTTGCCGCCATTTTTTTCATCACCATTTTGCAACTGGCCGGCAAACATTTACTGGCAACCAGATGGAATATTGGTCAGCACGTTGGGTGGGTCGTGGCTATGACCTTTACCAATCCAACTACTTGCAAGATATCCAGCACCAACCAGCTGAGGATATCAATCTTTCTCAACGAACTGCTCTTCGGCTTCGAGTCCGTGAAACAACTGAAACTTTGCTGCAGATGTTTTATGAACAGGAGCATCTAGCATATGAGCAATTTGGGGCAATTGAAGGTCAAGCATGGATAACACAATATCTCCACCAGATTCAGCAAAGTATCCATATTTTGAGTCAAACTAACCTTAATGGTTAGGAGAGTATGGAAGACTGTAATTTAAGGGTTAAGGGGGGTACTATTGGTTTCTGAGATGTATTTTTCCTTTGGGTGGGTGTCTTCAGCTTCTTCCATGATTTGATCTGGTTTTGGTAGAATCAATTAGTGTATAGTTTTAGTTGGAAACTAGTTTCAAGTTTTGACATAATATGTATAAGCTTTTGTTAATAACTTGAGTATGGCCTGATCTTTACAGAAGAAATGAAGACATTCAACTCATGCTTACAAATTTTGTCACAAGTACCTCATATATATATGGCCACATTCCTTGCTCCTCATAGGGAAACAGCATTGTCCCCGCACTAAGGATGACATGCTCAATCAAAGAGAGTGCAGCCTGACTCTCACTAAGTGACAATAAGGTCTCCGTACCAAGAATGACACGCTCAATCAAAGAGAGCGTGGTCTGACCCTCACGAAGCGACAGTGAAATCTCTGTACCAAGGATGACACGCTCAATCAAAGAGAGCGCGGCCTGACCCTCACGAAGCGACAATGAGGTCTCCGTACCAAGGATGACACGCTCAATCAAAGAGAGCGCGGCCTGACCCTCACGAAGCGACAATGAGGTCTCCGTACCAAGGATGACACGCTCAATCAAAGAGAGCGCGGCCTGACCCTCACGAAGCGACAATGAGGTCTCCGTACCAAGGATGACACGCTCAATCAAAGAGAGCGCGGCCTGACCCTCACGAAGCGACAATGAGGTCTCCGTACCAAGAATGACACGCTCAATCAAAGAGCGCGGCCTGATTTCTACCAGGTACTAGCATTGTCCTCGCACCAAGGATGACACGCTCAATCAAAGAGAGCACGGTCTGACCCTCACGAAGCGACAAGTCTCCGTACCAAGGATGACACGCTCAATCAAAGAGAGCGCGGCCTGACCCTCACGAAGCGACAATGAGGTCTCCGTACAGAATGCACGCTCAATCAAAGAGAGCGCGGCCTGATTTCTACCGGTACTAGCATTGTCCTCGCCAAGGATGACACGCTCAATCAAAGAGAGCACGGCCTGACCCTCACGAAGCGACAATGAGGTCTCCGTACCAAGGATGACACGCTCAATCAAAGGCGCGGCCTGACCCTGAAGCGACAATGAGGTCACCGTACCAAGAATGACACGCTCAATCAAAGAGAGCGCGGCCTGATTTCTACCAGGTACTAGCATTGTCCTCGCACCAAGGATGACACGCTCAATCAAAGAGAGCGCGGTCTGACCCTCACGAAGCGACAATGAGGTCTCCGTACCAAGGATGACACGCTCAATCAAAGAAGGCGCGGTCTGACCCTCATGAAGCGACAATGAGGTCTCCGTACCAAGAATGACACGCTCAATCAAAGAGAGCGTGGTCTGACCCTCACGAAGCGACAGTGAAATCTCTGTACCAAGGATGACACGCTCAATCAAAGAGAGCGCGGCCTGACCCTCACGAAGCGACAATGAGGTCTCCGTACCAAGGATGACACGCTCAATCAAAGAGAGCGCGGCCTGACCCTCACGAAGCGACAATAGGTCTCACCAAGGATGACACGCTCAATCAAAGAGAGCGCCGACCCTCACGAAGCGACAATGAGGTCTCCGTACCAAGAATGACACGCTCAATCAAAGAGAGCGCGGCCTGATTTCTACCAGGTACTAGCATTGTCCTCGCACCAAGGATGACATGCTCAATCAAAGAGAGCACGGTCTGACCCTCACGAAGCGACAATGAGGTCTCCGTACCAAGGATGACACGCTCAATCAAAGAGAGCGCGGCCTGACCCTCACGAAGCGACAATGAGGTCTCCGTACCAAGAATGACACGCTCAATCAAAGAGAGCGCGGCCTGATTTCTACCAGGTACTAGCATTGTCCTCGCACCAAGGATGACACGCTCAATCAAAGAGAGCACGGTCTGACCCTCACGAAGCGACAATGAGGTCTCCGTACCAAGGATGACACGCTCAATCAAAGAGGGCGCGGCCTGATTTCTACCAGGTACTAGCATTGTCCTCGCACCAAGGATGACACGCTCAATCAAAGAGGGTGCGGTCTGACCCTCACGAAGCGACAATGAGGTCTCCGTACCAAGGATGACACGCTCAATCAAAGAGGGCGCGACCTGATTTCTACCAGGTACTAGCATTGTCCTCGCACCAAGGATGACACGCTCAATCAAAGAGAGCACGGTCTAACTCCCACGAAGCGACAATGAGGTCTGCGTACTAAGGATGACATGCTCAATCAAAGAGAGCATAGCCTAATCTTTACAGAGAAAATGAAGGCATTCAACTCATGCTTATAAGTTTTGTCACAAACACCTCATATATATATGACCACATTCCTTGATCCTCATAAGGGAACAGCATTGTCCCCGCACTAAGGATAACACACTCAATTGAAGAGAGCGTAGCCCGATTTTCATAAGGTACTAGTATTGTCCCCGTACTAAGGATTATATGCTCAATCAAAGATAGTGCTACTTGATCTTAATATACTATAAAGCAAGCTATATTTTCTAGTCGTCGTCAAGCTTATTAACTATGGGCTACTAAAAAGTCTCTGACTGCTATATCCAAGAGGAGCTGCTTAAAAGCCTCTCACCGCCATATGCAGGAGGAGCTGCTCAAAAGCCACTTACTGCTATATACAGGAGGAGCTGCTTAAAAGCCTCTCACCGCCATATGCAGGAGGAGCTGCTCAAAAGCCACTCACTGCTATATGCAGGAGGAGTTGCTTAAAAGCTCCTGCGACTATATACAGGAGGAGCTGCTTAAAAGCCTCTCACCGCCATATGCAGGAGGAGCTGCTCAAAAGCCACTTACTGCTATATACAGGAGGAGCTGCTTAAAAGCCTCTCACCGCCATATGCAGGAGGAGCTGCTCAAAAGCCACTCACTGCTATATGCAGGAGGAGTTGCTTAAAAGCCTCTCACCGCCATATGCAGGAGGAGCTGCTCAAAAGCCTCTCACCGCCATATGCAGGAGGAGCTGCTCAAAAGCCACTCACTGCTATATGCAGGAGGAGTTGCTTAAAAGCCTCTCACCGCCATATGCAGGAGGAGCTGCTCAAAAGCCACTCACCGCCATATGCAGGAGGAGCTGCTCAAAAGCCCTTACTGCTATATACAGGAGGAGCTCTTAAAGCCTCTCACCGCCTATGCGGAGGAGCTGCTAAAGGCCACTTACTGCTATATACAGGAGGAGCTGCTTAAAAGCCTCTCACCGCCATATGCAGGAGGAGCTGCTAAAGCCACTCACTGCTATATGCGGAGGAGTTGCAAAGCCTCACCGCCATATGCAGGAGGAGCTGCTCAAAAGCCACTCACCGCCATATGCAGGAGGAGCTGCTCAAAAGCCACTTACTGCTATATACAGGAGGAGCTGCTTAAAAGCCTCTCACCGCCATATGCAGGAGGAGCTGCTCAAAGGCGGCACGTCGAGAGCGCTTGGAAGACTTTGCGGCGGGCATATTGGCGCCTCTCATAGCCATATGCAGGAGGAGCTGCTTAAAAGTTCCTTGCAATTATATGCAAAAAGAGCACTCTTGTTTTCCCTTCAAACGCTAACAAAAGCCTCGTATTGTTTTGGTAATGTCGTTGAGTATATCCAGACTGCTTTAGACAAATTACCACGCAAGCGCTCTTGTTTTCGCTTGAGACGCTGGCAAAAGCCTCTCATCGTTTTGGTAACGTCGTTGAGTATATCCAGACTCGTTTAGACAAATTACCACACAAGCGCTCTTGTTTTCCCTTGAGACGCTGGCAAAAGCCTCTCATCGTTTTGGTAACGTCGTTGAGTATATCTAGACTGCTTTAGACAAATTACCACGCAAGCGCTCTTGTTTTCGCTTGAGACGCTGGCAAAAGCCTCTCATCGTTTTGGTAACGTCGTTGAGTATATCCAGACTCGTTTAAAAAAATTACCACGCAAGCGCTCTGTAATGGTGCGGCTGAAACCACTAGTCCACCGGACTGCGACCGGTGCGTTTCCGAATCAGACCGTCGACCACGTCGACCGCGGTCTCTCCGACGCCTTTCCTGAAGGGTATCACCAGCCCGTTGGACTTCGGTCGATCGCCAACATCTCCGGACCGACTTCTTGGGTCCTTCGTAGGACGTGATTCGGCCGACAAGGGCCTGTAGCCCTATATAGCCTGTGCGGTCACCCTGTCGACCGCACACACAATTCTAGTCCTCTAAGCTTTAGTTCATCAATCAATACAGACCTATTCCTGCACATCACCTTACTTCCTCAATCAGAACAACCCCTTTACACGCTCTTGTTTTCCCTTGAGACGCTGGCAAAAGCCTCTCATCGTTTTGGTAATGCCGTTGAATACTGAAATACCCTCTGTTACTCATAGATATAACTCTTATCTAAATGAACAATAGCTGGCTCATAGATAGCTAGGACAGCCTTTCAATTCATTCATTTATTACAAGCTACTATTACTCCCGAACGCTGTGATATCAAGGCAGATTAGTTGTAGCTTCGACCGCAAATTCAAAACTATGACTTGAATTCTACAAACCCCCATAGAGCACAATACTCATTAGACATCTTACTTTTTGAGCACTTGATAGGTTCCTTATAGCATAAAGAATAGAGACTCCTATATGATACTTTTGAGATATAGTGTCATATGCATTCTAGCATCTCTAAACTTATCCGTTGGACTTTGTACCCAATGCTGGCAGATAGTGGTACCATAACCAAGTATCCTAAGATACTTTGTTTAAAAAAGCGTCTCTTTTAGCTTCAACATACCATGCCCGAAGATCGAACATAACAACAAGACACCACGTCTACTTCTCATACGCATTCATTCGAAGTTGATATAACCATAGCATTTGTACAGCATCTCGTCTAACAGAGTGCATGTAACTTAGATGATATTGCCGTTGTTACCCTGTATCTTGGACAGCTTTTCTGCCTCTACTAAAAAATGTAATCCTTATTCCAGATATCTGTTGATGAGAGGGACCTCGAGGAGCTAGCAGTACTAGAAGCTATATATAAGTCCAATACACAGATTAAATTTTAAAGGACTAATATTGCTACTAACTATTTTATAAAGGACACGTAACATACATGATATGTATTGTCACGTACGTTACGGCGCTATAGCTAGTGGCAATGGACTGCTCGGTTTCCGATGGGATTCTTAGTCATCTATGGAAGAGGAGAAGTCTTGACGTCATATAGCTGTACAGTCCCTCTTGATCATCTGGGTTCTTTCTGTATATATAACCGTAGCCAAGGAAGGCTTCTGGCCACGAACCTTGGTCCTCCAAAGTTTAGTCTGTGTATTAGATCTATATATGCCGTTTAGCTGTTATATTGCACCTTGTTGCCATAGCCCTGTCCATTGCCATATCGCCCACCTCCTGGTCCCGATTTTACTGTTCGCACTGAAGCAGCTGGATTGACGACGCTCGACTGGAAGTCTTACGATCGGCTCATATCTGGCTTGTTGTTAGTTACGGAGGGAAAAGAAAGGAGCTAGTATCGCTACCCTGGCTGACTTCATTTTTACGGCTTCGCATATGGCTATAAGAAGGAGGCCTTCCCCGGGTCGCTTCGTGACCTAGTAGTTAGCTGGCATGGGCGGCAGCCCTTCAATTCAAATTCATTCATTCATTACAACCTACCGCTTCTTCGTAATTGCGCTTATGACTACCCAGTTCCGGTAATTGGGTTAGTAGTTGTCCATTCGGACCGATCCTGGTGTCAGGTCCAACGTAGTCGTCCCTTGACTTCCTTCGGTCCGACTACGTATTGAACTTCTATACCTCCTCCCTTCTCAGTTCTCTGACTTCACTACCAGTATGGGAATGCTACGATCTGTCCGTTCCTGGTTTCTGGACCTTCGATTCGACATATTCACGGTGCCGTTACCTTGCCAAGTTACCACCCTATGGAAAATCTTATTGGAAGTGCCGGATTCGCAACCCGGTCTCCTAGGTAACCACCCCAGTCGCCAGTGGGCCGGCTATTGCCCTAGGCAATAGCCGTGCCTATGAAGCGCCAGAGGGTGCGTTTCAGCACCTAGTCCAGCCATGCACCATATCTACGTATATTACATGTATTTAGTCTAACTATATGCTTTATATATTATACGTTAGGCTAATTATTTTTATTTCATATAATATGTGTCATAAATCACTAATTTCAATTTTTAATAATATATTTATTTATATATAATATTTTTTAAAAATTTAAAAATTTTTAAAAATTTTTAAAAAATAAAAAATTATACAAAAAATATATTAAAAATTAAATAAAATTATAGAAATATTTTTTAAAAAAATATCAGCATCTCTCTGATTATACATGTCATCCTTAGTGCAGGGGCCATGCTACTATACAGATTATTAGAAAATTGCAATCATGAGGAATTGAACTAGGAATCTTACATCTTCTCTGTATCTTTTAAATTGACCATATGCCCGAAGGCAAACGTACTATTACATAACGCACTTAAGTAGTTCCTACCTGCCGCATACACCGCTATGCAAGACCCTATTACATAAGTGTACCTACCGGTATGTACTGGTCCTAAGTGGCGCGCGCTAACCAGGTATTTCGTGCCTCTACCACAATGGCAATTGTCTGGGTATGTAGGACGGATATCAAACGCCACTGCACATCCTGTATCCTATCTTCGGCCACCCAGAAGCGCCATCCGCCTACACTATAGAATACGTTCAGGTTAGGTAAGCAGTACCTACTAGGTGAGGTGGCCGAGATATGCGGTATGCCGAACAATATTACTACGCAAAAAGACGACATTATTTGGCACAATCTACATTGTGTCATCTAACGGAATTACCCTATTGGTTGGAGTATCGTATTGCTCAGCCATCCGGGGGTGCCACTCGCCTGCACTAGTAGGTAAACAACCCTGCCAGTGTGTCCGGGCGGATCAGGTGGTCGGGCAATGCAGCGGGCCGAACTGGGTATACATGCGCATAGGGCGAAGGCGACGTTAAACCTACCATGATCATGGATATCTATTGCCAAGACGATACGTACGGACGTGCATGAAGTTTATAGAATGTACTGTGTGTTCAACTAGCCCTCACAGGTGTATTTCCGGGTTGTCCATTTCATGGTGTAGGTAGGTAGTGTACCTAGTGACCGTTCAAGCCGCTAGACCGACCTGCTAAAACTCAGCCTAGCTAGGTATTATGTGCCACTGCGCCAGGAACCGCAGTTGCTAAACGCCCTTAACTAACATTTCCCGGGACCTACAGAACCTTCCAAGGTTGTAATTGCGCACTGACACCTGGTTTTGAATCTGATAACTAACTACACGCAGCAACTACCTACAAAATCGCAACGATATATTCACATTCTGAATAAAGGGAAGGGTTTTAATGTGACTCGAAAGCATGTTCGAATTTCTCACTCTCTGACCAGTAACCTCAATACGCTGCACTATAAGCTCAATAGGCTTGGAAGCTGCCGCAAGCGTGAAGATAGCTAACCACCGCAAAGGTGTTGAAATTCCGTGTTCTCTAAGTCATCAGTCTAGGCGATTCTAAATTTCTGATCTGCCCAAAACTTGTCGGAATCCACGACAATTCCAGCATCCAACTATTTCCATGTTCTCTTCCTTGCCGGGCCCTGACGTCCAAGTCCAACGAATTGGAACGCACCAAATCTAGCTGGACCTCAGACGGTTTCGACACGAGTGCTAGGTACGAAGTAGTCTTCAATTATTAAGAGAAGACGCGATAGTCAATAACGGTCCGTAAACACTTCATCGTTCATTGGCCTTTCACTTTAGTATAGGTAGATATGTAGCAGACAATAATACGTAGTAAGCTTCAGTTTCCCACCGTGGTAACGTCGACGACGAATAAGTAAAACCCCACGAGACCTTAAGTTTCTGGAAAGGCCTGATGGATGCAAGGTCTGGCAGTTATGTGGGAGTCGAGGTAGATAGGCAAACGATATAGGTATGTGCTCTACGGTAGATCACAGATTTCTCTTCATTAGCAGTACTCACGATCAAGGTGCACTAATACCGACAGATTTAGCCAGAGGGGACCTGGCCTCCCCCCCGCTAGGTACGTCTGTGTCGATATTAGACCGGGCGAGCACATAGTAGGTATTTTTATTTTTCTATAATTATAGACAGACTTGTCTCTTTTCGTATCTACCGGTAGGTATTTACATCCACTGTTAGCCTGTGCTAGGTGTCGTTCAGTACCTAGGTACCTATGCCTCTTCTACCGGAGCCTTTGGATGATTTGCTTCCCGAGCTATGTACCTAAAGTTGAGTCTTTACCGTATACGAACAAAGCATCTAGTGTAGGTAGATTAGCTGCGCACACAACGCACACTATTACCGTGTACGGTCCGCACAACACGTACCTACACAGTAATGTGCTTGCTCGGCTGCACGGTACTGAGCCACGCCCGAGAGGGCTGAAACGACCAAGCCGCCTGCAAAGAAGACGCCACGCAGTTCAGCACAATCTAGACTCTCTTGGCAATCTCAGATTCAGATGCAGGAGTACTTCGTATAACTACCTCCTTCGTACTCATTGATGACATTAATAATGCGGATGTACGGCGCCGGATTGCCTGCCTACGCTATGGATTACCTAGGTATAGTAATTACCTAGTCTAGCATGTTGTTCTCCAGTTATTCGACCTAATTGGCAAGCAGTCTCGACTCGGATGCCGTTGTTTCTGGAACCATTTGAAACATATTACCCATTGTTCGTCCCGGTGTTAACAACTCCCTAGGGTTGAACGGGACAGCATTCCGGACTGTCTACGGTAGGTACATAGCAATGCGTGGCGCAGACAGATTCGTCTCTCCTCACAATTTCATCAGGGTACCGCGCATCATATGGGCATCAGGCATCAAGCCTGTAGGTTCGAACGATACTGGAAACATCTCAAGCTTATCTTAAAAGCTCATCGCCATATTTAGCTCTACGCTTTTCAATAATCAACGAAGTATTCAGAGTCTAGTCCGTACTAAGCTTATCGCATTTCTTACTAATGATTAATCGTGGTTGAAACTCGAAATGATGGGTCCTCAAAGACGACTTCAATCTTTCGGAAAGCGGCCATATCTACACTATATGTAGCTCTATTCCACGCATTCCGCATCTCCGCGCCCCCGAGTCGTACATCATGTTCCGACCATGTCCTAGCACAATTAATAATGAAGCAGAACCGATTCACTATCTCCTTGGCTGCCCGAAGACACCAACTAGGTCACTTGCTTTACATTACCACCCCGTCAGCTACCGAGTTGGTGTCTTCGGGCAGTCAAGGAGATAGCCTCTCCAGAACGCCCACCCCACAATAACCCGGAGGTCACTCCCGAAGCGCACTATTCCACGCCCAGGCCTCGATTTTGAGGTGAGCCAGCAAGAGGTTCCCAAATGGCGTACTCAAATCTGCTGAAAGGCGTATAATTCCAGGGTCAACGAGCCGAGACGACGATACGAGGCCGATAGGCAGGCAACAATGATGACGCCCTATATTAGTAATTCCCTCTCGGCCATCCCAGCTTCCCAACACAATCAGCTATCGCCTTCGTTCGGCGCGTCACGTCTTTGGCCTCCAAAGACAGCATCGCGTGCCGTGCCTCCGAATCCGGCCCACAGAGCGGGGGGAAGAATGAGGAGGAGAAAATCGCCGTAAGAAGTCATGATCTTAGGTCCCTCGTCTCGCCAGTGCCAGCAGCACCGAGGCACAGGGGAACATGGGCAGTCCATGATCATCCTGCTGCTCATGGCTGCTATCAGCCGATGGATCGGATACTTATTGAAGCTCGAAGCATGATGCAGGCTCTCAAGAGCTACAAGGGCGCAGCGTCTTCGGCCATCCGTCTCGGTCACTTGAACTTAAGGTGTGGAATTGGGATTCCACACCTCAAGCGACCGCCGTCTCAGCCAGAGCGAGCGGCACGGCCCGGCAAGTGTCAACGGCTGAAGCATCCTCACCGACTTCTACTGGGATATCGGCACAATCCCCAGCCGGTGTGAGCGGCTCCCTTATCTGCCGAACGGGGGCAACTACCGGGTTCCTGGTTATCCTCACGGGGCGGCCGATATATAATAGCGACAGTGCAGAGCAGGTCGAAAATGAGACACATAAGGCAGTGCCGCAGAAATGCGGTTCTGAAGAAGTATTCGAGACCCGAGCAGATATCTGCTCGGCTCTAAGGCTGACCCTCTGACGGATTAAAAAAGCTATCGGCTTAGCTCTGGGTCGACGCGATGTGAACGACAACGGCTTGAATTTGCGACCTTGTTTCTAGACCGTGGGATGCGCCGAGCAGACGGGCCAACCCCGCCACATACACACAGATGGACTGTGCCGGCGATGGCTTCCCAGAACAGAATTTGACTGCTTCGCAGATTATCATTGCGAGATCTCACTAGAAGCCGCCAGCATAACTTCGCCGCCGTCTTTCAGGCCGGGCCCTGCAGCGGAATTATGGCCAGGTTGCCGGGTAATTCGGTTTTGTGGTAGGCTTTGCTTCACTCGTTCCCTACGTCCTTTTCAGCCGCATCATAGGTCACCATCGCTTTGCTAAACCCGTAGCAGTCTTCTGCAACACCAGAAGACCTGACTGCACCGGCATACCCGACAGTCGACAATTCGGAACTCACGAGAGTCCTCTATTGCTGACTATTGACGAGCTTGTTGACTGTTGACTGTCGAATGCAAAGAAAGGACGTGCATCTGGAACCCCGGGATCCAACGCCCATCAAGCGTCTTTGGGCTTGCTGCTACTGAGAACGTCAATGCGGATGCTAGCTATCCGTAAGATCAACAAAATCCATAAAATGGATACGAAATCATTGATTCTAGCTACCGGTACGGCATCCGCATCCTCAGGACCAAACGGCCATCTCATACTGGCCGCCATCGAGAATGCCAACCCGGACGCTATCCGTAAGATCAACGAGATGGATTCTGCGGATGGCAACGCACCCCGAGGACTCAACGCCCATTAAATGTTTTTGTACAAGCCGCCATTGGAAAGCCACCGCTGACGCTATCCGCGCCCCCCAAGACCCAATGTCCACATGTCTGGGCACATGGAGTCGTGCTGCTATCGCCATATCGTAGTCAACAGTCACTGTTCTTGCTGATGGTGACGTCGCCGACAGCCAACAGTCGCTCACGATTGCGCAAACGACAACTCGCCCGGATGGGCCCGTCGGAGCAGCGGGAAATCAATCCTGGATCGGCGAAGGCGGAATGACTCAGACTGCACTGCTGCTAATTCTCAGTCGGCGTTGGGGAGATCTCCCGCTCCTTAAATTGGGCTTGGAGGCCCGCGTCTGGACGGCTCAAGAGACTCATCCAATGGAAATCTCTCATTTTTATTTTCGTTCATGCTTCCCCACAAAGCTAGAGCATCTCGGGGCTCCAGGTTAAGGTCTTCGAGGTCAACACTGGTCTTATAAGGCGACCCCTGATGGTCCTGACCTTTTCGCTTTTTTGGTGACATCTTGTTATGGCCCAAGGGCTGGAATCCCAACGTAATATATGTCAAGATGTGCCATCTTCCAGTGAATTGCTGCTATGCAACTTGAGCGGGTCCATACCCGAGCATTTCGGAAGCAGCAAAATGGACTCTCGTCAATGCGACCGAGAGAAGTAGTGGCAGTACAACCACCAGGTGGCGACAGCTTTGCGAAGAAAGATCAGTTTCTGGCAATGCCCAAGCCAACTCAGATATGGAATCCACAGTTGCTGCAAATGATTGCTTCTTCCTCATGTTTCGCCGAGTATTGCAGGAACTGATGCGCTGCTAGTCAAAAGCTGTCATCGGGTCAAGATTTATGCCGCCGAGCGAAGCATGACCAAATTCAACCCGGTGTCGCTGAAACGACACCGAGCCGAAAGCCATACTCCGCAGCAGCGTCGGCATTGGCGGATTGGCGAGTGACAGCTTGCGTCAAAGAGAAAACACCGGTAGGTCGGCTCGGGTTGTCACTCGGGGCGGCCGAACTCCATACATGGGGCTCACTCCGCGTTTTATAATTGCCACGAGGGCCATGGATCGGCGCAGACGCCGTATCGACACTCTCTGAGAGACCATCGCGATCATCCTCAGTTTCAGCATCCACTTCGTTGGGCGTTGATTCGACATCGTTTATATCTACGCCGGGTCCTTCCCATGATTTGTTTCATTCTTGTCACTGTCTTGGGTGGGTTCGGGCAATTTGATCAACCGACGGAAGCTAAGCGCGATGATAGCTGCCGCCGGGATATCTTGACCACAGTTGGTGGGCTACGAAGCACCACCCAGCGTTGTTTTGTCACGGAACAGAAAGCGACGCATTGCGGTTCGGACGGCAGGCCTGTCCGATGTCTCGCTGGTGCGCCCAACGCAACATGGTGCGTGGGCGCTTTATCCAGCCGAGGCACGGTATTGCCCACGGGTTGTGAAGGAAGGGAACATTTCGTCGTCCACATCTTCGATGACAGCAATTCATCGTCGTCGTCGCTGTCAACGACGACAATGTTCCCTTCCTTCGTAAGCTGAATCTAGAATGAGGGTGATGTGAATGTCTCTCGTTCAGCTTACGAACGCACGCACACCTGGTGATAATGCCAGGAAAAAAGCATTCCGCAAAGGGCGATGATCCAGCATCGTCGTCGTCAACGACGACAATGAGCACGATGGCTACGAATTACTCCTATTCCCACGTGTTGCGCGGGTATCTCATCCGGCCAAAGCACGGTTAGCGGGAGTCGACGACCTCAGAAGGATCACAGGGGAGTATTATTATCTCCACATGTTGTTCCGGCGGTTTTCCAGAACTTTCATCACCTTCAGATGTGGATCGATCTCTTGGGATGCAGAATGAGGCCGAGGCCAAGACGGGACCATGTTCCAGAATTCGTTCTCGCCTGAACAGGACCTTACCGTGTTGTAGATCCTCTGGCACTGCCGAGTAGGGATATTGGGGCTCGTAGAGCGCCACATTGGTCGGTCTCCCGCAGAACGGCAAACGTGCCGCTGCAAGGCCGTTATATCTGAGTCTCGCCATCATCCAGTTAACAGCTGTGTAGGCACGTACAATTGGAAGCCCATTCCGGAGCATTTCGGGTGCAAGAACACAAAGCACCGGCGGCCCCGACAGACATCCGGATCGGTTGTCATTTTGCTTTCTCAGTTGATCGTCCGAGACACTGGCGTAGGTTGTGGGTCGGCAGCCGATATTGCGACCGGAGAGGTTTCTTCGGCACTCGGTCGCTCCTCAGGCTTCCACTCAAGCATCCAGTGGAGGAGGTCAGAAGGCACAGCCTTCCCCTCCTCATCCATTATGTCGAATGCATCACAATCCCGCTTCAGCCGCTGGAACCATTTCTTGAACTGCTTTTCCCTGGACCATGCCTTGCATCCGTCACAAGTGCAAGAGAGCGCCCTGACGCGATGATGGTCTCGCAGGAAAAGCAAAGCGGCTAAGGCGATGGAGGGAGATTTCCTCAGTGTGCAATCGCGTTAACATGCTCACCCTGTTGTAGCAAACATACTGTATTGCCCAGTGTCGGGATGCTACTCGCCCTGTTGATGTGTTGAGGGTTACTGGGTCTTCCAGCATGCAATGTTGATCGACTAGACCTGCAACAACCAGCATTATATGTTGCTCGACTAGGCCTGCAACGACCAGCATGACGTGCTGGTCAAGCAGGCCTGCAACGACCAGCATTATGTGCTGTTCGACTAGGCCTGCAACGACCAGCATTATATGCTGTTCGACGAGGCTTGAAACAACCAGCAAAATGTGCTGTTCAACGAGTCCTGCAACGACCAGCATGATGTGTTGCTCGACCAGACCCGCAACGACGTTATACCTTTATTAGCATTGGAAGCCAGTGTATCAGCCTGGATCTTAGGGCTTGCGTCGAGAGTGTGAATGAGTGCCACACGCCTATAACACTCTGTCGATGTATTGAAGGCGGCTGCTTGGCCGGAACACGGCGACCATGTCGCAGGACCCCACGCGAGAATTGATACCGAAACGGTATAGCAGACTCACGCCTCGAGGTGGAGCGCTGCATTGTCGGTAGCGGCGCTCTCACATGATGGTGTCATGCTATTGAACTTTCCTGGATGGGACGGGTCCGGCTGTTTCTGCCAGTCAGGAGGCAGCGAGCCGCCAGCCGTGTTGGTCTGATTGGGGAGAACCCGAGAAGCGGCACCCATTATTGTGGTCGAGAGTGCTTCCACTGCGACAGAACGGGCCACCGCCCGGCTCGTCGCCCCTCACGCTCTCGACGCATGTCTCGTGCTACCACGAGATAGACGAGAGCCGAAGTGTAAGTGGCGCCCCGAGGCCATGTTAGGCTGGAGGTCTTCTAGAGCCAATAGAGGGTACTACGGTTAACCTTTTGCCCTTCGTCACATTTCCACCGCGACAAAATGTGTTAGCAGCGGACTCCACAGCATTGATTGCTGAAGCTCTGCTTCATAGGTTTGACCCTTGTCGACATCAATGTCAATGTCCGTGGGATCGAGATTCGCACCGCCTAGCGAAGCACGGCCAAATTCGGCCCGGTGTCGTTGAACGACACCAGCACGCGCGCCTAGATTCGTCGCCGACATTGTCAATTTCGATGTCCATTGGATCGAGATTGGCGCCGCTTAGCGAAGTACCGCCAAATTGGCCTTTGAATTGCTAAAAGACGCACGCACGCGGCACGGGTGTCAAGGGAAACACCGCCGAGTGAAGCATCGCCAAATTCGACTTGGTTTCGCTGGACGACACCGACACGCAAGCCACACCCGGCTCTATTTCCGACAGCAGCGTCGGCACCGGCAAGCCGCATAGTGACAGCTTGCGGCAGAGACCCGTACTGTGATCCCTTCCGATAGGAGCGTCAGCGCCGACAAATTGACTAGTGGCACCCTGCGACAGGGTGAAGGTTGGGTTTCACTTACGGGAAATCGAGCTCACGGCTGGGTCAATCCAGGAACAGAAAAGGGCCCCATTGCGGCAAGAAACTTGCTGCTGGGATATTTGCACTGTTACCTTGGTTAGAAAGTTGGAACTTCACTCGGGTGGGCATTATCAGGATCGCCGGGATTACTGTGATCCTCTTCATACATACCGCAAACACCCTTCTGCTGGGTCACGAGGACCGACGAAGTTGTCCAAGGCCCGAGGGCAACCACAGCTGGATAAATCCAGGGAAAGTAAAGGGCAAGTGTTGGACAGCAAGAGTCGACTGGCGGGACACCTGCATTGTTGCCTTGGTTAGAAAGTTGCAAAGCTTACTCGGGTGGACGTTACCAGGATCGCCAGGATTGCTGTAGTCCTCTTCATACATACCCCGGACATCATTTGGCGGTATGGACTGAGCCCATGGAGTTGTCCAAGAGCCACAGTAAATCTGTGTTCTCTTGGATCTCATCGTGCCTCCAAGACCTTGTGCCGAAGCTCGAAGGATTCGGCAAGGCCGAAATTTGGAACTGCAATGTGAGCATGTCAGCCAAGTTCTCGTCAAGAAGTAAATCGACTGCTGGGTGTGGATGAGATGGATCGAGCGATGGATACAGGTAACAGTGGATGAGTACATGGTAATGGTGAACCGTGAAGGACCAAAGACCTGACAAAGCTTTTGCAGGCTGCTCGACTGAAAGACGTGGGCAAGATGGGAGGGACGTGTTCGACTGTGACAAAAGAAAATGATAATTACCTGGAAGAGGTCACTTCAACGTCACGAGTGGACGTGAAGTTAGACCTCATGCACATACGTGTGCATGTTGTGGTAGAGACAGGAAGAGCTGGGAGCTGTTGACGACGAAGCGTGAAGAAAAGAAAGAAAAGGTGGAAGGGAAAGTGGCGGGGTGCAGGAAGGGCTCGAGGTTTATATAGACGGGAGCCCAGCAACTGCCGGGCGGTAAGTGCTGAGTGAATGATCCAGAATCAACTGCAATGAGGCACGTGCCCTCTGTAACTAGGGCGGTGGGCTGATATTACCGGCAGAAGGGTGCAAGATCATTGGTCCCAGCAACTGTTAGACCGTCACGCGCTTATATTTCGGCAGGCGGACCGCTGTGAGTCGATATCGCCGGCAGAGCGCCTGAAAGGCAAGGCGGTGGATAGTGCCAGCGACTATTCTGCCAGTGTATACCGGGCTTAGGTGGGCGGTGAAGCAGAATGTAAACAAACGGCAGAAAAGACCGGTAGGAAGCACGGTTTGCCTAGGTACCCGGTCATTCCTAGGACCGAACGCCGTCCTCGAGGTGTGCTAGGCATGTGGCCAGTAACTAACTGCCCTTGACTGGTGGCCTACGTCTCTCTAGAGCTGAGGCACCAAACTGTCTTTCGCCGCTCGAGAGAGCCTGGTAGTGAGATCTTGGAAGGCTCTCAGCATGTGATCCCCCCTCCCCTTCCCCTCCCCCTCCAAGCAACACCAAGTCCCCTATAACGAGAGCCGAGGGGCGTGTAAATACATTACTCGGACTAACAACGGTTCCTCGCTATTCACACGAGTAACAAATCCCGTGCCGATTCCCGTTGGAAATATCTCATGTTTTCCTCCAGTTAAGTAAACCATCACAGATAGTTGATAACGGACATGCTAAGTCATATTGAAGCCCGAAATATCTGCTGATATTGTGCTATACTGAAGTGATGTAACTAGCTAAATATCTTAACTCGAGAACCTGAACCTTGTGCAACGCGATGATACGGCATCCAGTGATTCCAGTCTACATAGCACTAGCTGCTATAACTTAACATCGCGTTTCCTACTCGGATTTAACTGGGGTATATTGTATACACATATGTAAATATCGTCGATGAAAGCAAGAAAGTTGAGATTCAGATCTTGCTTCTCGGGCCCGCTTCGAGGAACTTAACAGGGACCGGGACATGTACATCACGAAGCCACTCTCCAAAACCTTTGCCCAAAGAATCCAGCCGTGCCGAGCTATTCACACCCCTTCCAAGGGCGCCATACACAACGAAGTGCACAGCCCTTATTTTCGGAAACTCAACCCGCTCAACGTGAAACCAGTCCTGCCAGTCGTCACGCATCATCTCCTTTAACTTCGCCTTTGTTAGGAAGCTTCGTAGCCACTCCCACACTTCTGCATTGTCGTATATTTTGCGCGGCGTAAAGCCTACATTGACGTTTGCGCCCTTATCACCTGACCGCGCTAACACGATATCACCGAAGGGGGTGGTTCTTGAAAGCCCGAATGAAGAGAGCGCGCGTGGTGATACGGGGTCGTAGTCCTCACGTGGGGCGAGCTCTTCCGTGGTGTGTGGCGGGCCAACGACTTGGCGCTTCTCGACTTCTCCTTTTGGTCCTATAAGGTTGATGGACTCTTGTATCCGGCTTTGCGATACAAGCGCCGGGAAGTAACCAAGAAATGGAATCGGATTCGCTATTAAGCGTGTATCTAACGTACCGTTCAGGCCAGGAAAGTGCTGCACTAAACATTGAACAGGTGAGTCGCCCACTTCAGATAGCTCAGGATGTAATATCTGTGAGTTGGAGGCCAGGAGCATCACTTACTAAAATTGTACCATAGCGCTTTGTGAACATACCGTACGGCCTGAGCACTCCGCGCCTGCACAAAGATCCGTAGATAGGTGGTGGATGCTAATTGAGACCGCGGATTCTCCTGCGGAACGCCCACGCGCTGAAACTCGAGTAGATCAATGTCGTTGACTACATCCCACTCCTCTAGCTGTCTTCGGATCTGCGCTTCTTGTAGGTCAAACTTGTGCTTCGTAGCGTACCCCGTCGCATTGAGCGTCTGTTCGCCTTGCCAGCCGCCGTGGTAAAACACTGCGAGTTTTGTCGTCGGTGGTGGTGGATAGCCCCTGGCACCGGAGACATGAACGCGGTTGGCACCAACTTGGCGTATTTCCACATTCGTTAAATCGGCCTTGACGTCGCTATTTAAATATATGTTTCCTTGCAGCTCATACAATAATTGGCATTTTATGACCTCTTCGGTAACGAACCCGTTCAAGGCCTCGTGCTTCGTGATGATAGCCTCCCCATTCTCTGCTATCTCGGCAATGGGACAGCCGAGGCGTAGCAGCTGATCAATAGTGTACTGGTCGAAGCCTGAAAAGTTACCGCCCGTGCTGTACGTTGAGCATTCGATCAGATGCCCGGCAACCAGTGCTCCGGCCAGCTTATCGAAGTCGCCGTCTTTCCAGTTATGCCACCACTGCGCTGCCCCCATAACGGGTGACGCGTCGGCAACGCGACCACAGATTATGATATCGGCGCCAAGTTCGAGCCCGCGTCGAATAGCACGGCACCCAAGATACGCGTTGGCCGCCACAATCTTCTTATTCGGATCATGTAAAAAGTTGTCCGTATCCTTGGCGAGCTTCACGTTGCCATTAAAGGAGTCAAAATGCGGCAGTCTGCCCTGACTATCCGGCTTGATAATATCATGAACGCTGGGCAGTAGGTCGTCCCCTTCGACATAAGCGATCTTTAGGTTGTATTCTTTCTCAGCTACCAGCTTGTGAATGGCCTTGGCCAGCCCCCTTGGGTTTAAGCCGCCGCCATTGATGATAACCTTGATTCTCTTCTCATTAATAGCCTCGAGCGATAGCTTCAGTCCATTATAAGCTGACGACACATAGCCAGGATGTTTGCCCTTGGCATATGCGTCGGCGTACTGGGCCAGGTTAGCCTCTGCAAGATAGTCACCGGTGATGACATCGACTGGACCAGCAGTTGCTTGTGTAAGCATCAGGTCGCCGGGATCCGGGGTCGCGCCGGAGCAATTGGCGATACGAACGGGTCGTCGTGGTGAAGGCATGATGTTCTCTGCGGTTAGGTAGTGTCTTGGGGGTGAAATGGTCCAGAATAATTCAGATGTTTATGGCACGAACTGGATGGTTCTCAACGGATAGGTAGCCATTGCCGTCATGAGTTGTATTCTTATAGTATAGCCTATGTGACAGTGTGTGCTGTATCGGATCATGTTTCCCCGGATTCCAATCCCAGGCGGCAATTGGAATTGACAGGAGTGGAGGGTGACACGGGTGAGGAGATGACCTCGGTTGCACGGGGGCGGTTCGTATGAATATTGCAGGTGTCCTCACGGCGCCGACAATGCTACACTAGGATTGATACGTGAGCTCGCTCTATATAGGCTATAGTGTACGATAATAGGGGCAGATTTACTATACAAAGGCAAGGTAGCAATGAAGAGATTGGGAATAACTACCTATTCATGTTAAGAATGTTGTTGTGAGGAGGAAAGCGTACCCATAAGTCGTCGTCGTCCGGGAGAACCTAAGTGGCTGCATACTATTGTACACAGTATATGCATAATGATGCATCAATAAGCAACAGGTGCGTATCTTTAATCCATAGTTATGCATTTAACGCTATTCAAGTACTGGCGCCCCTGTTTGTTTGTTTGTTTGTTTGTTTTTTATTAACGTCAGGGGCAGCCAAGCCTAATTAGACTATCGTAGACGGCGGCGGCCAACGGGCCGCCACAATTGCGTTAATTACATAAGAAAAGAAACCACCGCACAACCCTAGAATTTGGCCCCCCACAATTCTGTCAAGACCTGTTTCGTAGTAACGTGCCTTCACCCGTATCCTCTCCGGGAACTTGCTATAAAGTCGGCTGCCCCCCTATTACAGCAAGCTTGGCCGTACCTTCTAGAGTGACAGGCCCTGCCGCCAGGAACGCAACCTGACGAGGAGGGTACGCTCACGAAGAGCGTGAAGTTTTGGGCCCTCCCACTGTCGGGAGGGCAGCTTGGGGGCTGCTTCCCTTAAAAGGGAAGCGGGTGCACAGTTTAACGACGTGGCGTAGTCGGACCCGGCCAACTCCTTCATTTAACACTCACATCAACTTTAAGGGCTCGGGATCACCCTCATAGCCCAGCTTCAAAAATGAAGCCGGTGATGTGTGGAAAAGTTGCCCGCTTAGGAAATAAGTGGGTCGTTTCCAAGAAGTGAAAAAAGAGGAAGAAGGAAGGATGACTGGCCCCCCTGGTATGACACATTTCAAGTTGTTCCTTGTTATTCCGCCATCAAGGGCAAACTGCATCATCACTGCCAGACTTGTCCTAGCACATGTATTATGGTTTTATCGGAGTAGGCCACTAGTACCATAGCAGATCCTGGCCACTTTTTTAAACCGTCCTCTAACAGTTCGCACTTCATTAACCGTTTAAATACAGTTTATAACATGTAAATGTTTAAAAGAATAAATGCTTGCATATTACAACGTTATAAGCTATTTAAATGTTTAAAGTCATCAAACGTTTAGATTATTTCAAACGTTTCAATAATGTTTACGCGTTTACTCCATATTGCGACTACCTTATGAGAAAAATAGGTATATAAGTAGGAAGCGACACTCGTACGATTGAGGTCCTATACTTATATGGTTCTTTTTGACTTAGAATTTTTCTGGTCTATCTCTCTCCTTTACATACTTTTTTCGGAGTTCACATAGGTACATGTAGGATGAACGGGATGGGCGGGATAGGTAGGATAGGTAGGATAAGTAGGATAGATAGGATAGGTAGGATAGATAGGATAGGTAGGATACCTAGGTAGGATAGGTAGGATAGATATAGGATAGGTAGGATAGATAGGATAGGTAGGATAGGTATAGGATAGGTAGGATAGGTAGGATAGGTAAGATAGGTGGACGGGGTTGGATGGGTGGATGGGGTTGAGCGGGTGGACGGGTGGATGGGTGGACGGGTGGACGGGTGGACGGGTGGATGGGTGGACGGGGTGGACGGGTGGACGGGTGGAGGTATGAAAAGGAACGTTTGAAAGAATAGCAAACCTTGGAACGTTTGCAAAAGGAAACGTTTCAAAAGTCAAGTGTTCAAATAATTATAAATGTTGAAACGAAATGGACGGTTATAAAAATCGAACTCATGCTCAAGCGTTCGTCCTATTGATGACGTTCGTAGGACTGCAACGGTCTATGGACTATCCAAGGACGGTTTAAAAAAGTGGGCGGGGGCCGCTACGGTATGGATCCATGTGTCGGCTTCGTCGTCACAATAATCCACTTTATTACACAACCGAGGTCGATGTGATACCTACCAAGGTAGGTACTTCGTATCTCTTTGAATGGTATTGCCTCGTAAGTAGTGTGATAAGTAGGTAGACGAGGTAGCCTTTTCGTTGGCCATTGTTTATCTTATTGATGAGCTCACTATGTAATAGGTCCTGTGTATAAGGTAAGATCTATCGTCCGCGTAGAAAAAAGCGGGAAGGGGGAATTCGTGAAGTTCTCCCGTACAATGCCGGCACAAGCGTCTGATATATCCGGGAAATCTCGGGCAACACTAACCCAACCGCGTTATGATGGCCTGATAAGAGTTGATACATTTAACGCTTTATAATTTCGCCGTAACGCCCTTAATCTTCGCTAACTTTGCCTTCTCCTGCTCCACTAGCGACCACGCAAGTTCACCCAACGGCTTGAAGGCCTGGGCGTACTTCTGAGCCTCGGCGCTGCTCGCCTGCCGCGTGGCGTATCTCGCCGCAATGCCCTGGCAGATAGCCGACAACCGGAACACGCTGAACGCCATTGCCCAGTGCATCTCGGGTCGGGGGTCCCATCCCGCGGTGTCCTTATACCACGTAAGTACCACGTCGGGTGTCGGCAGTCCCGGCGTAGCACCGGGGAGGAACGCGTCAATTGCGGGATTGTAGGACCTGGCGGCTTCCTGCGTGTAGAACGGCATAAGAAGATTGCCGAGGTCCGATAGCGGGTGGCCGACCGTGCTCATCTCCCAGTCCAGTATGCCGATGACGCGTGATTCCGTCTTGTGGAAGACCATGTTGTCGAGCTTATAGTCGCCGTGAACCAGCGATGCACGGTCCCGGGGCTGGAGCTTCTTGTCGGCGAAGAATTCTAGTATCTCGTCGAAGTGCGGGATCTGCCCCACGGGTAGCTTGGTATCGACGTCGACGGCCTTCGACTGGGCGACGCATATTTGCTTCCATGTTGCCAGCTGGCGGTCGTAGAATCCGTGGTGCTGGCCAAAGGATTCCAGTCCGGCTTTTCGGATGTCGACGCTGTGGAATTTGGCTAGCGTTTGGACCGCCGCGCGCCATAAGCTTGTCCGCTCCTCGGCCGAGACATTTGGGACGGATAAATCTTCGAAGATCCGGCCGTCCAGGAATTCCATGACGTAGAATGGCGTGCCTACCACCGAGTCGTCTTCGCATAGGCAGTACGCCTTTGGCACAGGCACTTCCGTCGGACCCAGCGCGGCAATGACCCTGTACTCCCGCTCGACCTTGTGCGCAGCTTTGGAAAGAAGCTTTCCTGGCGGCTTCTTGCGCATGACATATCGTTTCTTATCCGCCGACGTTAATTGATACGTCGGGTTCGATTGTCCAAAACCGAATTGCTTCACTTCCAGTGGCACTTTTATCTCAGGCACGTGTTGGCTGAGATATTGCTCGAGCGCCTTGACGTCGATTGGGTGTCTGACCTGTCCCGCCATATTTCCCTGTCGCCGTCGTACTCAGTCAAAGCTAGGAGGTATGAATGAATTAGGATATCAGGTGGCAATCCTCATCCCGATGTTTAATATTGGTTATAAAGCAATACTGCAACTACACCATTACGGAGATCAGTGGTATGTATGAATTATTAGATACGTGAGATGTTGGCTCGAATTTCCACGAAAGATTTTGGCGTTGAGCCGAGGTAACATTCTGAAAAGCTCGGCTTCTCCGTGCCAACCGTAATTGGTACTGTCTAACTTACTGTACACTATAATGCGGGACGAAGCCGGGGCCAAAGCCGGGGTCAAAGCCGGGGGTCGAACTGGGGTCAAAATCTGGGGCGGCGTTAGTATTCTGGTACATAGTGTACCTAGTATGACGTGCCATGGAAAACCGCATCTCACTTGCTTTTGGTGAGGAAGCTTTGCTTTCGTGTTGACTCGTCTGTGTAAATTGAGTCCGTAATAGCAAGTCTAATAGGCACGTAGGTTCCGAGGCCAAATCTCTTTACAACTCACCCAATCCGTAGGATTGATCTCAATCACAGCCGGTGATAATTTGATAGCATATCCACCACCTACCCACACTCACGTGTACGAGAAACATGAACTTCGAGCTGCCCCTTGATTTGCAGTAATACATCGCAAGACCCGATGCATCCATGGAGAAGAGTATTTTGCCAATCCAGAATAGTGATGATAACAATCGGTTCTTCACCATCGCCGCGAACCCTCACGGACACAACCGGACAAACAGGGCCTCCCGACACCAGAATGGGAGGCGCTACTCACCACAGCTCGCAACGTCGCAGATAAAGCCGGCTTCTTGCGCTTTCCCGCTACCTCGAGAATATGGTGGCCATGGGCACAAGGACACAAATCTGTGGATGTGTGTGTTGCGATACCACATGGCATCGCTTCCCGTGTACGTCGGTGGCGTCAGTCTCGCCGACGACCTGCAGAATGAGCATAGCGTGGTTGGGAACTTCCCTGATTTTCTGATGTTATATCACTGGGGCAACGCACAGCAAAAGGCCGAGTTTATCCCGGCGCGTCTGGCGGGAAAGCTCCGAATGACATTCGGTCTAACAGAGATCAGAAATGGATGCGACGCTACGCATATGGACACGTTCGCCTCGAAGCACATCTTTCCGGACGAGAGCAAGGGGTACGGCATCAGGGGGAATTAAAAAATGGCAGACGGGCGCGCACTCTGCAACGCACTTCCTTGTCTTCTCGCGCACGTCGGGCAAGTCCAGCTCCTCTCGCGGCATCACGGCTTTCATCATCCCTCGTGATACACCGCGCATCAGTCAAGTCATTCGAGTACACTCTCAACATGCCCACGGATCACGCGACAATTATCTTTGACAACGTGTGTGTTCCCGCGTCATCCGTGCTTGGGCCGTAAAATAACGGGCTCGCCATCGCGCAGACCTTCACATACGAGAATCCTATCCGACAGGCAGCAAGCTCATGTGGCGCGGCGAAATTCTGCATCGACCGCTCGGTCAAACACGCGCGTGACCGCGTCGTCTTCGGAAAGCCCCTATCCGCAAACCAGGCAATCCAATGGCCGTTAGTTGAACTCTCGACACAGGCGGAGATGCTGCGACTCCTGATCCTGCGGACGGCCACGGGGATGGATTCAGTGCAGAGGAAGTACGAAGGCAATGAGACGGTGCCGCCGTGGGTCGCTATTGAGAAGCAGTTAGGCCACAAGGTCAGTATGTGCAATTACTATGCCAATAGACTTGCTACCCAAGCTGCCGGCAATGCCATTCAGGTCCACGGTGACGATGCATATAGTCGTCATCAGCCATTTGAACATATCCGGCGCCACTTCAGCCTCCGATTAATGGGAACGGCGAGGCTGAGAATTCGTCGAAGCTGTAGTAGTACGAAGAAGATGGTAATAAATGCTGTCGTTTTCATGTTTTCACTTGCCTAACTTTTAGGTTATTAATTCCTGCCGCAAAGTTTCAGCTTCGAATCTTTCACTCTCCACGTTCAAGGTTGCTGCAGGGTTCGGTGGAACTTGCCGTCTACAGAATTCAAGCCGAGTGAGTTGGAAATTGGAATAGCATCGGGTTGGTTATTGGATAGGCAGAGGCATTCATAAAACTTATCGGATATCCTTCACACAGGATTACCTGGCCTGTCTTTGACCAAATATCGGGTATGTAATCGGCATTTAGCATCTCCAAGACCAAATCTCAGTGGTTTTCTCGTAGGCTCATTGTGTTAGCTTCTGCCGATATGTTCACCGGGCAGAGTCGTTGTGAATGATTTTGTGACATCGCGTCGCGATTCATCAGCACACAGGTGCCTCGATAATTACTTATCGCCTAGGCCAAGATTAATGCTTTGTTTATAGCGGATATTTCAGACTTAGAGTATGTATTTATTGCATTAAACGAGACACTAAAGCCCATATATGCAATACTGCGGATTTAAGGAAAACCACGCTAATCTGTTTAAATGCACCTATTCGCATAAAAAAGCAATCAATATCTTTATAAAGATGCTTTTGATGCCTGAGCATTGACATCAATGAGGTGCGAACTTTAGCATTCCGTAAATATCACCAAGCACCTAATAAGATTTACAGCCTCGCGAAGTCAAGAGACCGATCGTGCAACTACACGCTACGCGCTCGCCATTCTTACGGACTACCGACCTGGCCCTCCAGACAGACCAGCAGTTGGAATAAGAGATAATGGTGTCTGACACGTTACCTTCAAAAATTACTCGCGACTCCCGCGATGATTCCAGTGAGCGTCACGCGCGTGACAGCAGCGGCCGGCCCTCCTCCCACCGCGACAACTTTGACAGGGAAGGAGGAAGTAAGAGATACCGGGCTAGAGATTCGTCTAGGGACAGAATAGAAAGGAGGCGCCATCGACGGTCAAGATCCCCCAAGGATTCGCGCGAGCACCGGCCGCGCTCTCGAGACCGCCGAGCAGACAACGAGAGGGAGCACAGGAGGCAACGATCACGCGACCACGACAAACATAAGAGCAAAAGCGACCGGCATCGTAGGGCACGAGACGACAGCCATGACTCCGGCGACCAAGCCAAGAGTGGCAAACAAGTTGTAAGGCGAAATGGGCCGTTGCCTTCCCAAGCCGACTCGTTCGCCCTGAATAATGGGGAGGAACCCTCCAAGCCCAAGGAGAAGCCCAACTATGGCAACTCCGGTGCCCTCGCGGCTGCATCGAATTCAGTCACACAGGCAGATGGCTCCACGATTGTTTTGAAATACCACGAGCCTCCAGAAGCACGCAAGCCGTCGCCTAAGGACCAATGGAAATTGTTTGTCTTCAAGGGGGAAGATATTGTCGATACTGTCCCACTGAGCAACCGAAGTTGTTGGCTAATCGGGCGGGATCTGGCTGTGGTTGATATGGCGGCTGAACATCCTAGCGTGAGCAAGCAGCATGCGGTTATCCAATTCCGCTATATCGAGAAGCGCAACGAGTATGGTGACAAGATCGGCAAGGTCAAGCCGTACCTCATTGATCTCGAAAGTGCTAATGGTACTTCACTCAACTCGAAGAAGGCACCGCAAAGTCGGTACCTTGAGCTTCGAGATAAGGACATGTTACAATTTGGTCAAAGTACTAGGGAATACGTCTTGATGCTGGCGCCGAAGGATTGATTGAGCGAAATGTGCTTCAATCGCTAAAGTCATCGCCATGATTATCACACCACCATTGCGTCGCCTATCCATGACATGCAACCTTCCCGTCTGGATCTCTGGAAAAGAGGCAGCAATGTCTCTGATAGGCCTCCTTCGGCCTCTATAGAGCACCTGCTCAGGCAAGGAGCCGCGGCGAGGCTCATTACCTTGACCCACCCACCATGCCATACGGCCTGACAAAGAACGAGGCTATTATCGGTATTACTGAGTGGGTCAGTGTCTCAGGACTCGCCAGTTGACCGATTCTATTTGCCTGGACCAAGATCCCTTGCGTCTGCGATCTTGGGATACCACACCTATCCTGGGGCCGGTTACCCAAGGCTAACCCCAGGTATAATCAAAATACGAACATTGGTAAAGTAGGAAACAACCTGCTCTGAAAAGCTGGAATCCTCGTGATTGTGTCTGGAATCTGCAGTAGCGACACTTGGCCTATGATAGTTCTGATGTCCCACCGTGCACCCTGCATCTCATGTTCGACATGTGATAGATGATGGGAACCAACAGTCAACAGTACCTGCATATATGCGAGGGACACACACACACACGCAGCGAGAGAGCACTCTAGGCTATGGTTCTCGACGAACTCTGGGCAACCATTGGCTAGTGGTCTGTATTCGCTGCCACCGTACCACCTCTACTAAATAGGTGACCGGAGGATTATCCCGGTTGGATATGTCAACAAACGGCAAGCGAAGAAAGTCTCCATTAGTTATACGAACGAACGAGTTCAAGATATGGTGTGGTGGTGTGGGTATAGGCAATTCAGGCAATTCATTCACACAAATACATGGATTACGGAAATGTTTTCCAGTATGGAAGCGAGGTGGTGTTGGTCCCCCGTACAAGTGATGTGTCACATAACTCTATGGCGTCTCGACATCACGAGCATGAACAAGAGGTTGACAAATGGTGAATCAGCAGCTAACCGATCAAAAGTCGCAACGTATCCATCAGTCGAGAGTCTTGCTCGGGGATCGGGCTCAAAGACCCAGTTCTTCTCAGTAAGCCTTCTAGAAGCACTAGATAGATGCCCGGACTTTACAAACGAGGGAGATCTGTGTATTAATAGGTAATAATGGGTATAGATAGGTACTGGCAGCGGATTTTAAGGAACATTGATGTAGCCTACCTAGGTAGATGGACAGATCTGACAGGCACGGCCACCGACCGGGCTGCATCTGACTAGGCAGTTCCAAGGGTCCCCTGGCAATCCTCCCGGTTCTGCGTGTGTCCAGTTGAGCTACGCCGCTGGGCGCTTGTCAACGGCCATCAGATCCAATCAATAGCAAGCCTTATGTACCTAACTAGGCATGGTGGGCAAACGTAAACTGCGACGTAAGAATGGAAATAGTACAGCGTGCCTACTTTTATAGAATGGACTGTCTCTGGCTATGACTAAATCCTCACTGACCGAGAGTGAATGTGGTTGGACTGGCAAATACCGAAGTAGGTGAGCCTTACGTGCTTTGGATCTTCTTGCCGACCTGCCTAGAGATTCGGCACTGGATACCCCAAAGTTCCCATATTCACCCTAATGATACGATACACAGGGCGAAGTAGAGGAACAATAGAGTTTAAGCTCAGGCTGACGCGGTAACTGTGCAACTGAACCACCTTGCCGCGGTCATCGCTTAGCAGAGCCAGCCGACGGGCTACGGAAGCCGGGCGCGCCTCCGTTGAGGCACCAGCTGAACCCCAGAAATACCCTAAGCGGCAGCCTGGGGAGGCCAACGGAGGGCCCGGCGCACTAGCCCTGCTGCCTTCTCCATTGCGCCATCCACGTAGTTTCGCCCGGGGAGTTGAGCTAACGGAGTTCCACGGGACCGCCTTGACACGGGTCTTCAATGTTGAGGGCAATTACTGCCAGCGCAGGAGGTTGTCCGCCCAGCGGCCCATCACCTCGACTACGCAGTTTTCCTATGTCTCAGTGCCCACCTCGTGTCGATCCGGCTCGATGATTCACGTATGCTTTTGCTGGATCTAGTTGGCCGAGATGACGCAGAGCTGCTCGTCGCCGTCACAATCACGTAAGCTCCACAATGTCGGGGCCTGACTATCTGTTCATCACCAACACGTATTTCCTTGCCGATGGGATTGGTCGTCGGTGACATGCAGGGCCGAGACGGCAGGCTTCGGCATTTCTTGCAGAGGTGGGATCGCATCGCAACCACATGAGGTTGTGAAACACGGTTCTTCGAACACCCCCGGGATTCGGGATGGGGGGATAAAAAGACCCATCTGTCTTGCGTCCCGAGGAGAGTGGCGCCGATTGGTAATTTGACACAGCGAAGTGGAGGTGCCCTGCATCCGTGCCATTCTGTAGGTGTGAGGGGATCTGGTGTAGCGGTTGGTTGTGCCTTGTTTACTCTTGCGCGAGAAGCTGCTGTAGCGTGTCTGCTGGGGGTTCAAGGTCAGGTCCAGTGGGCGGGCACTCAGTATCTAGTGGAGCTTCCGATTTAGTGCACCGACACTAGACTAATTCAGGTAGGTGCACCGCCTAAGGTTGTGGGTAAGATCCGTGCATCATTTAAAGTTTAGCGGGATTCTGCTCCCGCTGCGTGCGCTAACCAGTGTGGTTGGTTAGTGCTGTGCAATCCATCGCAGCGATAAACTGCCGGGTGCAGTACATAGTACCTGAGGCAGGCACCCAGGCTACTCACTGTACTATGTACATAAGCTGTCCACCAAACCTCCACCACAGAATGCGTAGCTGGTACCTCCCGTCAGCCCGACGATCAGTCCCGCCGCAACCAATCACAGCCGCATGCTATTTTCAGCCGTCGCCTTGATTGGCTGCATCGATCCAGTCCAGACCCACCTCTTCGTCACATGTACTTTGTGGATTTCGCGGCATTCGCAGCGACGGGAAGGGAACTGCGGCATCTCTTGCCATGCAAAGCTCAACTGCGCAAGATGCTCTGCAAGACTGCAACGCAATCCCTCACCTTTGTCTGATCTAGGTAGGTATCCTCAACGAGTACCAGCGTGACTCCGTCTGGCCCGATCGCGCTTAGACCGCTGCCTGCGATGTGGCTCAGCTGCTTGATTCCCGCTCCGTCCACGGTCCCACCTGCATCACGCATCCCTGGGGCGTAGCCGACCAGGGCTGGGCACCGGGGGCAGACGACATGGGGTGGCATCTCCTCCCCTCCACAGTCGAATCCCCCGTGATGCAGGCTTCTTTGATCGTTCTCATCCGCCTCTGCGAGGTAATACGCTGTCTCGTTCCGTGCGATGTGACATGTTGCCCATGCTAGCCGGCGCCTGTTTCTTCGTGCTTGGATTCCATGACATCGTGTCGGTTGAATCACCGAGCTTAGTCTCCTCTGTCGTCTCGTCTCGTCTATTCACGGCCCATGGAGCACACGCCTCTGCCGCGGGAATCCTCTCGTAGTCGCGACCTCGTTTGACCTGGCCTGGCCCGACCAGATCAGAGATACCTGCGCTATTTGCCGGCTGTCCTGCCTTGCTATTACGAAGTCGTGTCTTGGGCTTGTGCGCTTTGCTCCGAGGACGCGTTGCACAAGAAGCTGTCTGCTGCAAAAACCCTGGTTCGGATATAATAAGGGCGTTGAGGCCACCTCATCGCAGCTTACTGCTACTATTATTGCTACTATTGCTACTTCTACTCCAAATGCCACTACAACTACTGCTGCCTGCCACTATCGCTACCCCTTCAGATTACTACTAATACCAGACTGACTCCTGTCCTCCCAACCTTTTGGACTCGCGTGAGCGCAAGATCGATCGAGATTGCGTTGCGTCTTGCCAACAAGCAACGAAACAAGCATGGTGAGCACCCTCGCCGTTGCCAAGCGTATTCCATCCGGTCTCATATGCGCCTGGATGTGTTTATCAGTCTATTCATATATCTATGACGTGCTGGCTGACCAAGATTGGCGTCGTCAGGGCTCGATCAACAAGCAAATATCCCGTTACGAAACCACCGCGGTCTATACCCATCCCGATGCCAGAGTAGATATTATTCTTGTGCATGGCCTGAATGGGGATCCGGAAAAGACGTGGGCGGCTAAGAATGGCACCTTCTGGCCTGCCGACCTTCTCCCTACCTCCTTGAGAGAAGCTCGCGCCAACGTCCTCGTCTATGGTTATAATGCCGATGTCTACTCAAAAAAGCATGGCTCGAATCCGAGCGATAACTTCATATTTATGCATGCTCAGACGTTGATTACGTCGCTCACGCATTACCGCAAAGACGAGCTGACTTTCTCTAACCCGATCATCTGGGTCTGTCACAGCCTAGGCGGCATTCTTGTGAAGCGTGCGCTTTTGTACTCTAACGATCTACGGTCGTCGCAACACGAGGACTACCGTTCCATTTATGCCTCGACCTATGGTATCGTGTTCCTGGGTACACCACATACAGGCTCAGACATAGCAACGTGGGGTACTGTTCTGCAAGCG
This sequence comes from Xylariaceae sp. X802, assembly GCA_028637635.1. Classification (NCBI taxonomy): domain Eukaryota; kingdom Fungi; phylum Ascomycota; class Sordariomycetes; order Xylariales; family Xylariaceae; species Xylariaceae sp. X802. Next base: position 803,328 of record JAJFDH010000012.1, on the reverse strand, counting down.
ATGTCCGACGCAGTCGTACCGAGGTCTTTCTTCCAATCCGAATCCGTGTTACTCAAAACACTTAAGAGAGACAATGAAACACTGCAGAACATCAATAGTCACTTCCTTGACATTTATCAACGGTTCAAGATACTCATGGCCCATGAGAACCACAAGACTGATCTTAAGGGAACTAAGATGCTTGTGGTTGATGCTAACTCGGCTGGGCCCCAGCTGCCCGGTGTCACATACTATGCCATAGAGGCAACACATTCAGGCATGTGCAAATTCGACAACAAGAACGCACCGGGCTACAGGACAATTGCGACTGCTATTAGAGAATGGGTGTTAGATGCACCGGATGTCATTGCGACACGGTGGCGAATTGAGGAGGACGACAAGTTAGCACGAGCGAAGCAGGAGATTGAAGAGAGGATGAAGCCCTGGGTATGTGAGCTCAACTACCATACCTTCTTTTTCTCAATAAGGCTAAACAATAATAGATTCAGTCTCAAAGACTCAATACCGGTCAAGGAACAAGCAGTAGGTCATCGCCGTTGCTCCTACTCGCACGTGCAAATGATCAACAGAGAAATAGCTTTCTTGGGGAGACACTCCAAGATATCTACTTCCCCGAGATAGAGGAGGTAGATGATCAGAGGAGTTGATAACAAAAAAAAAAAAGGAATCGACGATTAAGGAGTACTGGCTGATTTATTATTTTTGTAGCTCCGCAGCAAAATAATGAGACTACTTTATCCCCTAGTCAAGAACAGTCGAAGATTCAACATCCTTCTAGACCTCTGCTCCCTGAACCGGAGACACCCATCCAATCAGAGGACGATGAAGAGTTATTTCCTTCGCAGCCGTCTAGGTCTGACAATAACCCAGCCCAAGACCTAATATTCGTGAAGCCCTCGGTATTCCGACCGAACACTTATTTTAGGGGGCGCGAAAAAGAGTTGAAACTTTTACATAGAATGCTTATGGATCGCAAAAGAAGGTCAGTAGGAACCTCGTCGGTGCTAATCCAAAGTATGCCTGGAGGGGGTAAAAGCCACCTAGCGCGACAGTATGTCTTCCAGCATAGATATGACTATCCTGGCGGCATTTTCTGGATCAGAGCAAAGTCACTACAAGAATTGGAATACGGCTACTACGATATTGCGAAGGTTGCTGGCTTGAGCGAGGTTACCATTACGGACCAGGATCAACCGGACCCCACACGCGCGGTTGTACAGGCTGTTCAAGCCTGGCTCAGCAGCACGAATAACTGGTTACTGATCCTCGATGACATCCATTTCGACTTCGAGGGTCTTCAGCACTTCATACCTTTTGCCAAGAACACTAGCATCATATACACCTCGACTGAACGGACCATGGGCGAGGAATCTCAGTTTGACAACCCGCAGGTAATCGCATTGGACCCATTTACGAAGAGAGAGGCTCAAGAGTTGCTCTTCGAGGAGATGGGAAAGAAGCCACCGTTTACCCAAGATGATCTGCAGCGCGCCGAGGAGCTTGTCGAACTCATGGACCGACTTCCCTTGATGATCCATGTAGCTGCCCTCCAACTAAAAGCGACCAGGGAACCTTTGGCAAAATATCTGCGATCATATAAGAGTCGACCGAAGGCCGGCAGTCTACCAGCATATCGCGCAGTTTGTGAACAGCTAGAGCATCGCGGTGCGGTTGCTGCTTTAAACTTAATGTCGTTGCTGGCTTTCTTCGGTACCCAGATCCCCGTTGAGATGATAGGTCTTGGTAAGCGCTTTGAAACACTTGCACACCATGAATCATGAAACTCACATGCTACTATAGGGGCAAAAGCACTTGACAAGCGAACACCGGTGAAATCCAAGGGGCCCGAATCTCGCAGAGGGTCTCTTAACCTTACATTCAGCATCTTGATCGCATTTGCACTTATCGAGCGAAACGAGGCTGGGGAAGCGTCTTCGGAAACTACACGAAGTACTCGTAGTGTGGACATGAACCAGGATCACCTAGATGTTCTCAAAGTCCGCGGTATCGTCCAGGCCTTTTTCGTTGGCTATTTGGATGAGAGACAGGAGGTTGAGTTCTGGCTTGAGCGAGCAATCTGTGTGTTCTGCGGCGCCTTTGACGCCACTATCAACCGAGTAGACAAAGACTCTCAGATCGGAATACCGGACGATTACAGACGGTTTCTCATTCATGGAAGGCGCCTACTATCTCACCTAGACCGTTTCGAGAAACGTTTCCCTAGCCTCCACTCCAGTCGTGAGGAGCTCGAATCGCGGATTGACTCTATCCAATCTCGAATCGACCAGTTGACTAAGAAGGTCAGCGAAGCTGCTAGTCAAAGATCGGGTGATGTGCTTGTCTCGGTATTCGAGCGAACCAACAGTCTTTCGGAATCCGAGACTTCACCGAGTAACCCCAGTCTGGCTGATTATCCGACAAGTTATGGTATCGATACATTAGAATCGCCCTCTGTCTACAGCCCTACTGAGCGGGGCCCGTACCACTGGCACGTCCCCGTTGATCATATGCACGGGTATGACGAATGGGAAAGGTCGGGAAGCGTGACACCACAGCCGCCAGCTGCGGAAATATTTGAGTCAATGTCAATGCCGGATGACGACGAAACGACACGGAAGGTTTTTGGGCCACATCATCGAACAATTAGGAAGCATGTCGGGCGTCGACATCGTGAACATGCCGGAGCCTGGAGCTCTTCGCCGCAAATTGTCAGCGATCCGAGAATCACTATCAGTCGCGAAACGGCAAGGGGCTTCATCAACCACTCTATGACCCCAAAACAGGGCCAGCAATTTTCATCCACTGATAGTGGCCCCTCAGTCCAGAGCGAGGCTGAAATCAGCTTGGGTCAGATCACTAAAGGGGCCCCAAAGCCGCCAAGCGAACTAATCGGCCTAATTCATCAAGATAGCCCTCCTGATCGCCCCAGACGCCTTGTAGGGAGCCTACCGTACGTGAATGCAAGGGCGCCGGTTAAGACGGAGGACGTTCCCGTGGCGCCAACATTTTCATACCCACCGCCAACATTCAAGGATGCCGCGGCTACAATTATGCGACTAAAGGAGACCGATCGGCCTGTCTCCGTTGGCAGCGTTACCTCCGCCAAGGCCTCCAGCCCCTCGGTAACACCTGCATGGGAACCGGATAGACTTTCTTTGCCAGACTCTCATGCGGCAGGAAGTATATGCGAGGAAGATGCGGCGGCACCCGCGGAATCTTCAAGGACATCGCCTGCGCCACCTTCCCGGCCACCCTCGGGACCACCATCACGTCCAACATCGGTGGTTATGTCACGTTCAACGAAATCATCGCCTTCGCCACCGGCGGCCCCTTTTCCTCCGCCGCCCATTCCAATAGAAGTCAATGCAACAAGTAGTCTCCGCTCCATTCCATCAGCAAACTCGCAGCATATAAGCTCGCATCGGCTTTCGGGTCACTCAATCTGGGATGATGGTGAATATTCACCGAAGGTAGCATCGATGTCACCTATGATGCTACCTATAGTCCCATCTACTAACCTGCCGTATCCACACGCTGTGTCAACTCCCCCGAAGCCTTTTCGCGTGCCCAGCCCTCCTTCGTCCTGGGGGCCTTCACATTTACACCCAGAGGGTTACTCGAGCCAACCTATGTCCCGCAACACGAGCCATCAATCCAACTCTAGCATTGGCTCTAACCATTCCCTCCCGCAAGCACTCGGTAGTCCGTCAATAGTATCGAACCAGGCGCTCAGCTCATCGCCGGCATCGCAAATCATGCAACGGCCGCGCGCACGGTGCCCGAGCGTCGTAGAGACCGAGCCCAGCCCTCGTCTCGACCCCTTTGAGCTCGATTCGGCGGTGACGAACTACCAGCTGCGCAATGATACTCGGGATACCACGGCAGCGACTTCAAAATTCAGATTTCGCGGTCGCAAGCGTGACAGGACGCCCAGTACGGAAACAGCCAATACATCTGACTCAAAACCAAGGTTACTGTCGCGGATTCGATCATTGAGGACTCGTAGTGAGAGCACCAAACGAACGCGAAGTGACTCTATTCGTCGTGGGTCAGATAACCGGCTTCCCCGTGACAGTGATCAGAGCGGACCAGGCCCCGAGAGATCGCCTCCCGGGCACGCGAAGGCCGGAGAGGAAATGACGCGTACCGTATCAGGGCCAGGAGGCATAAAGCTCGCCGAGGATGCGGTTATCGAATTCGGGACCCCGCTTGCCCGGGCTGCTGCCGTGATAGCGGAAGTCAGACGGAGAAGCCCCCGACTCAGTGGTGGCAGTCCCCTAGCCATCCCTCCCACTGCTCATCACGGGGTGGAGAGTGCGAGCCTTCTGTCAGCTAGGGCAAGCCCGCCTAGGGCGATTGGCTTAGGAATCCAGCAGAGAGATTCATGATCTAGTTGCAGGTGACTGCTATCTTTCGCCAGGCAAGTTGATTGTCGCTTTTCGTGTGTTGGTCGGGTTGCATGGGTGGGTGTCGACAGGTCGGGAAAAGCAAAGGTACCTCTGACACGAGCAAGGTACATATTAAATCTCCGATTGATCGAAAGACAGGATAGAATGTATGGAGTTTTTGGTTGGACACGGCGTTAGACGATAGAAAATACTATCAGATCGCCCAGTCTTACATGCTCATTCTAAGATGCAAACGGTATCATCGGCGCCGTTCTCGGGCCTGCAGTCCCTCCCCCTTTCCCGTGCTCTATTCTATGGTCTGTTACCTAACCCCAAGATGGTGATTAGAAGGTGATTATGATTGATTATCGAAGTCGCCGGCGGGATTACCGCATAACGCGATGCTCGATTGTTCCCGGTAAGTAAACGTGCTCGTTCAGTGATATTGCTATAACGGGGAAAGTTTAAACCCCATGTTAGGTACCGGCTTAGCAGCCATTACCCTCTGGGCCTAGTTAAGAGCCGCGGCTTCCAGCGCTCGCCGCAACTTGGGACTGCTCGAAAACTTTTCTTTGTTTTTCCTCTGCCGGAATCCGTACCCGATCCAGCGCGGGTTACGCTGCTCTCGTTACATGCAACTTTTTGCACGTCACTAAAAAACCAAGAAAAAAGGGTGTCGCCATGTCGGATACTGGGAGATTCGAACTGGATCCACTGGCACCGCCGCCGCCAAGAGTCATCGAAGACAACTCTCACCGCGTTGGCAAGGCACTGCGGCCTAAGGGTCTGCACACAAAGCACCTGACGGCGCTTGAACGATTCAGAGTGCGCACGCTATATTATGACGCCGGCTTGTCCAGGGACCGTGTCCATCAGATCACCGGGTATTCGAAGAACCAGATCCGGACCGCCGTGAGGGCCAAGTCGGCCGCCGTGGGCAAGCGGCCAGGCCGGCCGAAAAAGGCCGGGGGGGTTACATGTGAGTGGGAATGTTTACATACATAATTACATATACGGAGATGACTTCTCTCTGGGTGTTAGATAAGCAGCGAGAAATAACCAAACCGGATGATCCGCTCTGACAGAGACGCGTCGTAGTATCGGGTGCCGGTCCGCCAACATCTAATGGCTTGGATGCCGATGCGGAGCTTATCCTGCAGGCACAGACCGCTCTCGCGCGGGAGGGCTTCATGTTAATCACCGGGGATGGCGATGGCCACGGCGGCAACAGAGCAAGCGAGGAGGAAGAAGACGGAGAGGATGAAGAGGACGACGAGAATGATCATCTCCCCCCCAGCGCATCCGGCGTCGTTTCAACTCCAGTCTTCAGGACTCCGGTAACAGGCTCGACATCAGCGACAGATTTATTGACAAGTAAAAGAGCTCCGCGGAGGAATTTCAACGACTTACCGCTGGATATCCGAGTTCGTATATGGCGGTGCGTCCTCTCAACCGCGCCCACCCAGGTCCCGCCCGCGCGTTCCTGGGTCATCACCGTGCTGCCGCAACAACCATGGCTCGAACTAGGCGTGTCGCCACCCAGCATCAAGCTCGACAACCCGCCCTGGAGTCATTACGTCGAGACGAGACACGTGCCGGCTACGATCCTCACGCGCGTGAACCGCGAGGCGCGGAGCGTCGTGCTCGAGCGGTGCACGCCGATCACGGTGTCTCGGGAGATCCGCACCTCGGCCAAAGGCTGTCCCGTCTTCATCTGGGTCGACCGGTACAGCGACTTGATGTATTTCTTCGGCAAGCCGTTCCGTCCCGAACTGTTCGACGTGGCCGGGCGGAGCGCGTGTCCTCATCTTTATAGGGGACCCCCGGGCCAGGAGGGGAAGTAACCGGCGCTTACGACCCGGGCTTGTTCTATACATTATTATACTTTAACATATAATAAGGGCGGCTGCGATTGTTTTGACTTCGGGAGCGGGCGAGGGGAGGATAGTTGTCGGTTGCTACCTACACTACGAATTATTATAATACCGGTATGGCATGCGTACTCTAACTCAGGGGCGTCGATGCATGGCGTATGTAAGTCACCCACGTACTATCTCGGCCGCTCACTTTGTTTCCATGCTGACGTTATCCTCTAGCTGTGGCTGTCTACTAGTGTAGTCTTTTTGCTCCTTTACATACTTACCTATCCTAATCAACGTATAATTATTTACTTTTCGGCACTTAGTTAATTTTTGGCATTAGAGACAGACGCATTGAGGGGGACGGGAAAGTTAATATTAATGTTAATCATCTTGGTTTTGCGGATTGTTGCTTGTTGCTTGTTTGTTGCGTTATAACGAACGTATCCATTTCCTTGTCATTCGTGAACTTTTAGATCTTTATCTGAATTCTTGGGGAGTGGTTTGAGATGGCAATGCTAGGGTTACTCGAAGACAGGAGTCTGCATCGCATAATAGCATTCAGGTAGAAAGTCTAGGTACCTACCTAGGTCTATGGTAAAGTTCCAGAAACACGTGGAACAACACCCGTGCACCAACATGCCAACAGTCAGCCATCCAAAAGCCAATCACGTAGTAGGCGTTAAGTAAGCCAACCAGTAGAAGCACAGAACACAACCGCAAAAGCCCATAATGAAACACGGCCGGCGATTCCAGGAGTTTGGGCGTAATTACGGTAGGTTAAAAGCTGTCTCTCCGGGATTTGATAAGAGCTACGTGATGGCACTACAATAAGGGAGTCATAATCAAGCGCCCACCAACCTCGGCAGTGCGCGTCGGGAATACCTGGTTAGTTGCGCTCGTGGAACATCATAGGTAGGAGTTAATTAAGCCGCGTTTCCTCGTGGAGGGATGGCGTGTAGTCCCGTTGCGCTGGCTAGCGAAACCCATTTCACATGTTTGACCCTGTTGCTCGGCCATCCAGGGGTGTCGTCCGCCTGGGATTTCGAGCGCCGGTCGGGTGGCCGTGTAGTGCAGTGGGCCGGACGGCAGGGTAAAGCACGTTAGCGCTGCTCGGAATGGAACCTAATTCACTAGTTGGCGGCTATGAAGTTTAAATGACGGCAAGTTGGTAAGGCTGCAGGAATAGGGGACGGACTTAACGTTGGAGACATGGAATTAAGAACGTCTTTCTCCGGGTTCCATACGTAACGTCGTCGCCCCTTTACACTAGAGTATCATCGATGCGAAAAGTGGTGATGGTAACAGAGGATGAATGAAAGCTGTGTTATAAATACTACTTGGCTGCCGAGAACTCGTCAATATCTCGGCACACTTTACGTTCCATAAGACTTCCGCGGTTGAGCAAAATCATATATTAACACTTCGCAATGGAACCACCAAACAGAAAGCCCTACCATCTCCCCCGTGATGCGGTCTGGTTCAGTCAGTAACCCCTCCTTTGCCATCACTTCAAGCTACCTGGAACTCGCTCTAACGTTAGCTTTTCCATCAAAGTCACTGGCTGCTCCTCAGGAATCGGCGAGGCGTTAGCCCAGTTCATCGCGCAAACGGAGAACCGCGTGGTGGCGACGGCCCGGAATGTCTCATCTCTGTCAAACATTCCGGATAATGACCGAGTTCTCAAGCTTCAGCTCGACGTAACTTCCATCCCGTCGATCAACGCCGCCTTTGACGCAGCCCTAGAGAAGTTTGGCCGCGTGGATGTCGTCGTCAACAACGCGGGTTACGCTCTCTCGGGTAACACTGAGGTCGCTGGAGATGAGGAGTCTCGCGCGCTCTTTGACACCAACTTCTGGGGTATGGTGGACGTGAGCAAGCGAGCCATCGGTATCATGAGAGACGTCAATGCCACGAATGGCCAGCAGGGTGGCCTCATCCTGAACTTGAGCTCTATGGGAGGCTGGATGGGCTTTCCGGGCAAATCATTCTATCACGCCAGCAAGTTCGCCATGGAAGGGTGGACCGAGGCTGTGGCAAAAGAACTGCCCTCCTTGTGGAACAGTAAGTGCATCCCCTTGGCCCTGGATACGAGGCCCTAGATACGGACGGGATAGGGAATAAAAGCTCACGCAACCGGTGAAAATAGTCCATCTCTCCAACATCGAGCCCGGCGGCGTCAAGACCAACTACGCGACCTCTTCGCTAAAGGAAATGGCCAGGAGCCATCCAGCATATGCCGACCCAAGCTTTCCTGCTAATGTCCTAAATGCGTACGTGAAGGACGAGGAGGGTCGCAAAAGGTGGGCAGAGCCGAGCTCTGTGGCTGCGGCTATTTACCGTATCGCCAGCCGAGGAAGACGGATCCCGATCCGGGTGCCGCTGGGACCTGATGCGTGGGGCATGATCTCAAAGGATCTCGAGGACATCAAGAAAGACTTGGAAGAGTCCAAGGACGTCAGTCTCAGCGTCGGCGACCCCAAGCAGCTAGACACCATCAGTTTTTTGAAGCATTAAAACGGCGCGGCTTTCCACCTTGTCGAATCGGATCACTAATTCTATGGGCATGGCATTCTGTGTTAGGGTCTCGATCGCGTGTTTGGCATCGGGTTGGTTGAAGAGTACCACAAACTCGGGTGGTGATTCTCGTTGTAAAGTAGTTGGCGTCACGCATCATGTCTACTCGTTAGCAACAATACAACCTAGTGCCAAGACAAAGAGACGATGAGCTGCATCCGCTGTATGGAAGTATGTGATGAAGGTGGTCGATCCTGCGAGGAAGAAGATGAGAGGGACCTGGGAGCATCCGTAGAATCCGCTAACGAGATATACCTACCGCTACTGGTGGGCCTCGCCCAGCCAATCACGTCGCGTGGCCTGACCTCGTACACACTCCTTTTATTGCAAATCTTTTGCACCCGATTTCAACAGATGCATATACTTTTTATATGCAACCACCTATATTACAAGCCTCGGAAGTAGATCGGCCGGTATCATGATTCCCCGCTGGACTTCCCCTGTTCTCCCAAGACTACGAAGACATCAAGAAAGACATGGGCGAATCGAGGGACTTCAGTCTACTCGCCCGAGAAACTAGAAACTATCAGGCACCTTAAAGTACTGTGCCATCCGCACTGCGTGCCTGGCATGGGCTTAGTTTGGATTGGTCGTCGACGCGCGCATACGCGTTGGCTGGTTGCAGCTGAGGTGTTGCGCGGCTAATATAACAGTGGCCATGGTGGTATTGCTGCCTAAGGCGTCAGCCCCGCGTATCCCCTCACTCCCGACCCCAAGGCGTGATCTTCCACCGAGAACAGATCTTGGTTGACTTGCAGAACTCCGTCGCCGCGCAAGCCGCAAACGGGGTCTGAAGTATGGCTGACGATCAGAGTGGTAACACTTCTCCCGAAGCCGTATGCCATGTGATGGATGTGTTCGAAGACGAGAACGCCAAGCCCATACCACTTTCTAATCGGTGCTATCAGAGCAGGATCCTCGACATAGTAGCCCTTGAGCCCGAGCAGACGGCCAAGTATAGATGCAGATGGATGTATGAGCGAATTTGATAATTGACCCTTCCTCCATGACCATATGTGTAGAACCAATGCCAACCGTTGGGATATTAGTCATATCGAACATGAGGACAGCTTTGAGGCATTTCTGGTTAGTTTGCCCCCTCCCCTCTGATACATATGCAAAAGACTTCGAGAACTTAGGATTCACATTACTTGAAGGCCATTGTGGAGGAGACTCTTCGAATACAGAGTGATGGCGACTGGACGAAGATAATTGCGGCATTAAGAAGGCTAAGACACCAACAAGAACTAAAGGGTATGGGCAGCCCTAATTTTCGCCCAGGCATCTTCCCCTTATTCGGCGATGAGTGGCACGAGAATCTGCTTCACTATCTGCAGGAATCTCAGCCTTATGACGATCAGCCCGTATTTGTGGCGATCCCCACCCTTCAGACGGGAGTGCCGTACCGCATATCCCCAATGACCTCCAAGCAGAACACACTGGAGTACGCCAAATCTCTCCTCGAGTATCACTACCGGTTCAATGGAGGTCTAGCAAATGTCTCCAGGATAGAGGGCTTGGTTAGCCCTACGCCGGCAAGTGTTTCGGAACTATGGTGCGTGGTCATTGACAAGAGTAAGCCCTTCGGCGCTTTTGCATCAGGGGAAAGTACTGATTGGCCGCAGAAAATATCATCACAGCCTCCCATCTCAAAGTAGACTTATTGTGGCCGAACGCTCGGGGCGGTGCTCCAAAGAGTATGGTTGACACTAGCTTCACGCATGCGTTCTGGCAGCATACCACCTTTCATACCACCATACTGGCCCCGAAAATTCTCACTGAATTCGGCCGGGGCCTGTTTGTGGGATCCGTAGGCTTGATTATAAGCCAATTGCTTCCCTTTGGCTGGTTAATGTACGAAATGGTTGACGCTGTTACCAAAAGGCTATATGACGTAGAATTCAGCACGAGTGCCAAGCTCCTATCATTTAACTTCCTCATGGAGAACGCCAGTGTGAGTGCCATTAAGTGATGGCCCCCTGCCTAGCACGGACAAAACGTTTACAGTACTATACTAAACACGCGCAGGACTCGGTTTCGCCAGTGCGACTGTTAGAGAGTGCTGAATCTATGCACCGGTTGGTCGGATACACGGAAATACCCAGAGTACGGGGAGCTGATAATATTAAGTTATGTTCGCTCTGGGAGTACGTGAGGAGATGGAGGAGCGTCGAAGCTGGTATGCGATTTCGTATGCACGAGGACTCATCAGCGGAAATATTCACCATTTTGAAGGAACTATGGACAATTGCCATTGTATTTTCCGCGAATTTCTATCTCAACCCCGAAAATCGCCAAATCTACGCGCTGGGACCTATGGGATGGGGCTGGAGCTTCTGGAGGCGCCGAAGTGCGAAGTTGAAACGGCAGGGCCAGTCTTCAAAACCGAACCCACTGGACGTTCCCATATATCACAACCCGCGAAGACCGGGAGAGACCTTACGAGACTTGGAGGAAGACTTGTCGAAAGGCATAGCCGAGCTGGACCGGCAATTGCAACTCGAAAATAGCAGGTCTGACTCAGGGAGCGACGATGACCGAGAGACGGCTTTATTACTGGAAGAAATTTATAGGTCTGGCAAGAACGCTTCGCTTTTCTGCCTATTGAGGGTCTGTATCTTCTCGACTCCTTCTCGATTCACGAGCTTCAATAACCTGGTGGTGGATTTCTACGCCAGGAAAATATCTCGGCTGGTATGTCTTTCCGCCAGTCCTTCTTTGGGCCACTTTGATCTGAACTAATACTTCCACGGTAGGAATGGTTAATACGGGATCGCGTGACACAATCTGTAGTCTACGAGCTTTCAAGGCTGGAAGACGAGTTGCGTATTGCCAAGGATATAATCCTGTCGCAACGGGGCGTCGTCGCAAAGATTGCAGAAAGATTTTCAGCGGCCGTATTGGCTGAAGGTGCTCCTACACCGGAACATGCTGCGCCGATTGAACCGATGAAGAACAACCACAAACATGAAGGCGCCTGCGGATCTAACAGGGATCTTCAGACAGGCCTGTCTTATCGAAGATCAACTCCTGTCATGAATGCTCTGCCAGCCAAAGCGAGGACCAAATACGATACGCTTCTGGCAGATCTTGACAAATTGGCGGACACGGTAGAAAGATTAAAAAGACAGGTACGTCTCGGCGTCACTATTATCTCCCAAGCTCTAGGTGGCTCTGGGCTAACGTCCCACGATCACCGTACGGACAGGCTGCGTTACTACTCGACATTAAGACAGAGGGTCAGAATACGGCCATTTTCGTCTTTACCATCGTGACCGTGATCTTCCTCCCCCTCTCATTTGTGTCCAGCTATTTCGGCATGAACACATCAGACATACGAAACATGGATCAAGGCCAGTGGATCTTCTGGGCGGTTGGCCTTACACTCACGCTGGTAATCCTGATAGCCGTGTGGTTGATATCTGTCAAGGAGCGCGGGTGGCGCACTTCTCGGCAGGCTAAGAGACTTCAATACCCTGAATGGTAATGATATGCAACCCCATGCGCTGGTAGGTAACTAGGGACAATTACGTCCCCAGCCTACATTGCACAATGCCACATCCAAGGAGATTGGAGCCCAAATCGATACTTTCAGGGCATTTGGAAAGGAAACGATTTACGGATAAATTGACTGACTATAATGAGTTACGATCGTTCTTATTACAATTTACTTATTTCCTCGACCTAGCTCCTACTTCACTTGACTACAGCGTACTAATTCTATTTGCAATTATCATTACCGACTGAAATCAACTAACGACCTGGATCTGTAATCCTTTACACAACGTACTGCGCTGAAGTTGGGATAGTACCGGTAAAGCAGCAGGCGACGTCGTCATGTCGCAACTATGAAATCACTCGATCCGATGGTCTGACACTGTAGTTATAACACAGAACATGCAAATGGAAGTATTGACAACCTGTTTACTGCTGGCTGAGATGATGATTTGTTTTGTATTGTTGTGGATACATATCGAGTCAGTCGGCGGTGGGGTGTTTATCCCATGTGCCTCCTGAATCTGCCCCGAGCCGAGGAGTAGAGGAGTACGGACGTAGTTCCTCACGGTAAAGAACCTAGCTCCTAATACACTGCATCTGCTGCTCTCTAGGAGTTGGTTGAGGATCAGAACTCGAGCCCTCATCTCTTCTAATACATTATTCTCAGCACATTATGTTGTCGTTTCATCGTGAAGCTTGCTGCTCAGTTTCATGACATACACAAGCCATATACACAGCTGGTATGTTACAGCAAAGATAACTCGACTGAGGAACAGACATTCCCCATAATCACATCAAAGCCCACCTACGAAGCAAATGACAACTGCACGATACTCAGAGATCTTGCTGTATTCTTTTGGTGAGCCCATAGTGCTAATTTACAAAGCCGCGAACTCCCATTGCCATGCATTCCTTCATAAGGGTAAAAGCCGTGCTTTCTTCTCATCTATGACTGTAATTCGAGGGGTGCCGCGTCTCCCATTGTGATCTCAACAGCCGTATTAACAGGGCTGTTAGCCGGTTGGGCAGGGGTGTCGATCACTATACTATCAATGACCTCCAACTCTACCTCAGAGGCGTTGGCCATACTGGCGTCGTCGCGTTGCGTGTATCGGGGTACTTCGACTAGCTCGTCCTTTAGGTCGTCGCGAACGTAGGCTACATAATAGGGGTCACCGCTAGTGTTGAGTTCATCAATGACCTGCTGCGACTCCCTTGAGTCCTCGGTTACGAGGCTATCGTTGTACTTGTACCAGACTTGTTTCTTGAAGTCTCGCACCCACACCCAGTAATGGCCAGCGTTCATACCACCGGCATGACAAATCATGGCGTGTAAACAGTATTTGTGCTGTTTCATGCTGTCGAATGCGTCCGCTTGTTCTTTGCGCAGATTGACAAGCTCCGCAGAGCCGACTTCATCCGCCTGTCGGCCGGCTTCCCATAGTATATCGGCGAATTTAGCGCTTGTGTCGGCGTCGCGAGACATTGATCTTTTCTTCACGGGCTCTGCTTCAGTTGGTTCGGAAAGTTGAGCAGCCTCACGAGTTCGTTTACTCCGCGGACGTAAATCCCGCCACAGATCCTTATTTAAGTCAATCGGTTCTTCGCCCTGAGGGGGACCCCCCCCTTGTTCGCGCTCGGTCGCCTGGGAGTCCCATGTCTGGGATCCTGGGGCTCTGAGTACATTCTCAACACTGTATCTTGACTCGAGCTCCTTGATTCGCTCTTTGATAGCCCATACTCGCCTACGTGTGTTCCATAGCCCAGAGCCCGCGTCGGCCTCCATATATCGATCCAAGTATAGCACCTCGGGTATAATCACTGGATTCTTGTTTTTGACACCAGATGCATCGCTGCGCTGAATGCAGATGTGGACAATCGGTGGCAAAGCGCGAATGGTAGTATAGCGAGCAAGTTCGCCATCGGCAAGGAGTTCGTAGGAGAAATACCTATCAAGGGCCTCGTACATATTTGTTTTCATCTTGTGTTCCTTATCAGGGTGAGGAAATGCGGTAATCCACCGCTCGGGGACGACCTCTTCGTTGAGTATATGTTCATCGACGGGGGAGACTAGAGCGTTTCGCTCGATCTCAACCTTAGTTCTGATAGTGGTGTTCACAATTGTGGTGAAGAAGAGCTCCGTGACCTTATCAGCTTGTAGATCGGGTTTACCTTGCATTGGGCCGTTGGGATGAATTGCACGCATCAAGTGTTCCAAGATATTTCCGATGATTTCTTCCACATCTTGTTGCGAGGTCCCTGATCTGTCAGAATGCTCAAGACGCCGGGCAACCTCGGCAATCTTCTGTTCCAAAGATAAGGGAGGCTGAGAGAGGGGATCTTCCATCGCGACGTCTTCAACATGTTCAAGAGTGTCCGAAAGTGCCCTATCTTCTGGAGACAGCTCTCTAACATGCCCAATAGGAGAGCAAGTGTTGCTACTAATTTGTTTCTCGACATAGGGTACATCGCCAAGCGCATTTTCTATTTCATTAACCAATGTTCGTGAGCTTGCAGAGCTTGCGAGATCGTGAGTTTCGTTAACAGGCTCAACGTTAACGTTCACGCTAGCGATCTCTTTGGGCGGTGCTGGGGAAGGGCGCGCCGGTAATGGCGGCGGCTGGTTTTGGGATTTCAACGTGAGAATCTCCTTGGCGGATGAGAGCGCCGTATTGGCAAGCTTTTGTGAAGGGGTGGCGGCAGCGCCTGCTGTGGCCTGCAGCTCTAAAAATAGACGGCGAAGCTCCTGGACAACTTCTAAAAGTTAGCAAATGTGCAGGTTTAGACGCACCCTACAACAAACTTCACTCACATTGACGAGCCACAATAGCTTCCTCGATAGTAACTCGTGTTCCATTGCCACCAGTGCGGCGGTTATTGACCGTTGAATCGTCCAGTTCTAGCTGGATTTGATCATAGTTGAGAATCATCTCTCGCACAGCCTTCACGTTGTAAAAATATTGAAGTAGACTGTTCAAATAGCATGTGTTACCAATATTTTTTAAGCCCGGCGGAGTGGAAGCGCCAGTGGCTGGGCCTGTAGTCGTCGATTGATCAATTGTGGCAGGCTCGTCGATTTGGCTGACTGTCACGTTCTTTGTAGCTCGTAGGAATTCGGCTGTTTGTTTTAGGCTTTGTGCTTCCTCGTCCTGATGCTGTTGCGCCTTGAGCTCGCTTAATACTTCAACCGCCTCAATCACCTTCTCACGGTCGATCTGCTCGTCCTGTTTGGTTGAAAGAATTAGGTAAAACCTAGGATGGTAGGAGAATTATGTACATACCACATTGACGGCAAAGTCTCGGATGAGATCTGCGGAGAAGTTGGAATCTACCTTAAGCAGCCGGCTGGCGGAAGCAATACTCATTCGTCTGTTGCCCGAGCTGGCTGACGGGGTTGCCAAAGAGTCTCCACGAGCAATCTCGCCTAGCAAGTCTGCGCCTAGGTGGTTACTGATGGTTTCGAGGTACTGAGAAGCTTTGGTTTTGAACGAATTACTTGTATCGGCTTCGACCATGGTCCGATACTTATTCAAAATGCGGTGGGTATCTTGGCGATCCTTAGGAGAGACACCGAAGAACTCAAATGCGATTTGCAGTTCAGGATTAAGGAAAGGCACTTCGTCGAATTTGGATCTGTACATAATAATGTTCAGTGAAGCCTCCTCACTACGTTGCTGGATGCAGCGAAGGCCGGCGTCGAGAAATTCATCTCGACGTGAAGGACATAGATCAGCCAGAAGTATAGCAGCCCAGCTAAACGACTGCGGTGAAAATTCTCTCAGGCACCCCAACAGCGTTGCGTCAACTATTGAGAGTCCCCTGACTGTAACAGGGTCGACTTCACGACGAGGCAGATAGCCCGAGAATGTATCTGTCAGTCTTTCCCACGCAAGGTTGATGTACAGAGGCACCAATGTCCGTAATTCTTCCAGGGTATCTTGGATGTGCGCTCTTCTTGTGTGAACTGGGGTGGGATGGTTGGCTGGGAATGTCTCAGGCTCTGTTATATACCAGCATTCCTCGCCTTCGTCGTCGTTTTTCTCTTCAAACCCCAAGGATCGGAGAAGATCGTCAAGGTCATCCCCGAACGCCACTCTAAACTTTTTATTTCTCTTCTTGATTCTTAAGACATACCCAGGGGGCTTCGCTAGACGATCTTCTATGTATTTGATTAGGGTAGGAACAGTCGACCCGGCGGCCCAAGCATCTGGGACATCGTGAAATCTTTCAGGGTCCTCATCTCGTGCACGTTGCAAATTAAGAAGCATTCTATTATCGTCTTGCAGCTTGCTGACTTGCTCAACGGTGAGTTTCGGGGGCATGACAGAGAGTTTGACCATATAATAACAGTCTTCCGCAGCACAAATGAACTGTGTATCATCCGTCTTGTGTGTGTGGTCTTGGTTGTCATCAAAGAACTCCCGGGGAACGGGAAGGAGCATGTGACCGGGGTGGTTCGAGTTGTCCAGAGCTCTACTGTGACCCTTGTAAGTTTGTATGTGAAAGTGATACCTGCACTCTGCACATAGAATGGATAACAAAGATTCGTCTTCCCGTTCGTAGCTCTGGTCAGGGACAAGTAGCATCGTATGACTCGGGCAGGTCTTATGCATATCATCACCCAGATCAGACCGCTGGACTTCGAGCAAACGGCGAAGAAAGAGAGGCGATGAGTAGACTAACTATATCAGCCGTTGCTGTGCGCTCTTGCATTGGATAACAATATAGCGGATGACATGATAGATAACCTACCGTGGGAGTTTTCGCACGCAGAGTAGCTACGTATAGCTTCGATTCTCACACGTTTTAGATATGTGGCAGCCTCCACGCCAGAGGAGGGTAAGAGAGCAGCCATGGTTGTAGTTGTGGCTTGATCTCTCCCGCATGTATAGATCTGCTTCAATGGCGATTAGTTGGGTGGAAGGAAGAGGAGCCCCCTGTGTCATTCCGTGTCTAGTAAAGACACGGAGTACTTCACATCACGACGCTAATTAGGATTCTGCCGAGATTCCCTTGAACAAAGCTATGACCTGCTTTGAATAACGCTTAAGATAAGTTAGAACTGGTTCATGACTAAAGATGAGGGGATACCTGTCAGGACCGGGAGATGGGTAGGACGAAGATGGACTTGCTAGAACATGCTAAAGGCTAGTATTCACCAGGTGTACATAGTGGTTCCGTGCAAGGACAAATATCCTCTTTCTGGAAATGCGGTAGATACGCAATTTCCAGTATCAAAACACGACGCCTAATGAAGCCAGGCTTGTTGGCAAGACTGAAAAGCGATATGAGAGTCCTGGCATTTGCGGGGCCAACGGAACGAGGCCATGTGCAGAAGTAGAAAACGAAACGACGTTACCTTTTGTCAGCACGAAGGAGCCCCGGTGGGTGAACTCGTCCTTGTTGCTGTTGGCGAGATACCGTAGCAATGAAAAACGCAGGCCTCTCTCCTTCTCTTTCTCTTTCTCTAGTGAGGTGTGTTGCGAGTGTACCGTACGCCTGGAAGACAGTGGACCCCGGAGCACGTGATGTCGCGATATCGTGCAAACAGTTGTCGAGGACGTCACATGCGTGGATCCGTATAGGCGACGGTGACTTGTTGATGCCGAACTCTGACGGGGTGTCACTGTGAGATGGATCTACAGAGTCGCGGGGTTTGCCCTATGAAGCTCTGGGAAGGATTATGGATAAATCAGAAGCGATAGAGGGGATATGGGAATAGGAGAACATCACGGGATGGACTCTGCAATGCTCAAGTGAATGTTGGGATGAGAATGTAGTGAATGGAGCGACGAACTTGAATGAACATGGCGCAATGGCAGCAGCATTAATGATGGATGAGAGCTGGTTGCCTGTGCTTTTGCGCTGTGAGAGGTCAGGCCCACCCTATTGGAGGCCGGGGTCGCGGTTGCGTTTGCGCTGACGTAGGTACGTGGCACGAGGTACTTCTTCAGGCAGTCTGGCGGCGAAAATACCCGCGCGGGGTACTTCCGGGTACTTCGTGCTCCCCAATGCCGGCCGGGGTAGGTACGCGCCTGTGCTTAGTAATACAGATAGTGGATAGTGTGGGTACTGTAATTACATAATCTGCAGGTGTGGAGTATCATTCGCACGGGCGAGCCAATAGGGACCTCGGGACTGCTTCGGTAAAACAGAGACCCACTCGTACATCCTGACCTGACAAGCGCAGCTCAGTCTGATTCAAGCTGCCCGCTCTTCATCCTACTGCTAACCCAACAACCATTCGGTCGCAATGGCGAACCCTCACCCCATCCAGAGAATAGTAGTCGAACCTCCTTATCACCCGAGAGATGCCGTCAAATCCGGCATGAAGGGCGCCTTGGTGGGTGGTCTGACCGGCGTCTTCGCCTCGGCCGTGCAGAATTCCCTCGCGAAAGAACACGTCGGAGCTTGGGGCGTCTTTACGCGAACAGGGAGCACCATCACCTCATTCCGTGCGATCCACCCTGATTCGTCCTGTTTTCAATGGATTATCATTGCTGATGCCTAGCTCTTCAGTTGCCCTCTCAACCGTCTACAGTTTCTCGAAAGACGCCGTTGCCAATCTACGAGAGAAGGATGATGTATGGAACACAAGCATTGCGTCTTTCCTTGGAGGTGCCACATTAGGCTTAACGAGTACAACACACCTTGATCTAGCCGTTAATATGGGACTTATTACTGACGTAATTGGGAATAGCCAGGCGGTTTGCGCCGGTGGTCGGTGCGGGTGCTCTCTTTTCCGTTGTCATGACCACTTTCGTCTATACTGGTGGTAGTTTGGTCGGCACCAGAGCCGAGATGGATGGCATGGACGGGTACGAGTACAAGGAATATCTCCGAATGAACCGCAGACGGCCCATCGTAGAGACAATCGCAGACATTGGCGAGGGTAGAGGTACGTGAGCTTTACATAAAATACACAATCGACCCTTGCAAACATGGTTATTTTTAACCTGCATATCTAGGAATTCGACCACCCGGATACGAAGAACGGAGGCGACTGAGACTGAAGGAGAAATATGGCGTCGACATCAAACCCGTTTCCGCGCTCGCGGAATGAGCAGATAGGCGCCTAGATCATGCGGGATTGTACATATATAAACAGGCGTCTCATGTATCCAGTCGGATCTCTTCCCTGTTGATCGTCTTCATCGTGTACCTGCATCCTTTTTTGGAGCTGGGCACGAGTGAATTTCAAGGGTAAGTTGCCACCGAAACACTCCAAGTTTCCGAACTACTTTCTATGATGAGATTTCCTTAGAGGCTGTTTATGACTCATTTCTGAGCATGATTAGTCTATCACCACATTGTTCTATCATTCCTGATATTCTGAACCCTCCACCAAACGCAGCTTCCGATTTGCTTTGGCAGACCGCTAACCTTCTCTACATATTAGGGACTTTATTCTTTTTTTTTCCCTTATGATTTGTCAGGTTGTCGCTGGTCATCCGGATGGAATCATCGATCGTAGCTTTTCTTTGACAATATCGATGATATTCGTTTGCCCCTTAGATTGTCCACCAGCGAAGTTGACATTAGATATACTGACTGTCTTGTCCCTGGATTTCAACCCATGTGTGATCTGTAAATCAGACTTGGCCGTGCCTAAAGCCTGCACTTGGTAAGCCACTGAGAATAACGGGACACGTTAAGGGTGGATGTGCGAAACTCACTTCACTCAGTACCTCTAAGACGGCTTTGTTTGCTTTGCCATCCTGCGGCGGGGCGGAGACACAGAGCTCGATAGTTTCATCGGTGACGGCGACGATTCCCTCACGAGCCTTGCTCGCGTTGGGTCGCACATGACAGCGCAATTGTAGCACCTCAGCTGCTGATTTTCGTTTTACGATGCTGATAGCTCCTCGGGTTGACATTTCCGTTTACAATCTATTCTCATAACTGGTTAGCAGTTGTTTCTGAACTGGTGTACTTCGTACTGCATTTTGACGCACGTAAATTGCTAAGATATGAAGTGCAGCAAAGGCATTTCTCAAGGCTTATAAATAAGATCGTAAATGCGGTTGGCCGTCCCGAACAAGCTGTGGAATCGAGATGCGGTTCCTCCATTATTATAGTGGAGACCTCACAAGGCCCCGCTTTTCTCAAGTATTCCCGTGCTGCGCAACCTCGACGGCAGGCACGGTCCCAAGATTGATACCTACCATCCCACCAGTTTTTCTTCATCCTCCAACCCCAAGCGAAATCGCAGTCGACAACAACGCTGACTCAAAGTTGAATCAATCGCGATCCCAATATGTTCCATTGACCTGGCGCATGTTATTATTGCCCGCAGACTCCTGGGTACGCGTCACTTTTTACGCGGCAGGATGGGGTCAAGGTATGGGAGGTACGAGAATGGGGTCCCCAATGGGCCGCCAAGCGGCCTTCATACCGTGACAACGCTCAGCAGATGGTCTATACTGAGCTCACCGCTTCCCGGTAGGTAGCGCTGGCTCTCTGGTCTAGAATGTGCGGACAGAACAAGGCCTAGCTAACGCGGACTCGCCCTACAGCTCCCGACGGAATCAACTCGATACACGTCTACGACTTTGACAATACCCTATTTCAAACGCCGCTCCCGAACCCGAAACTGTGGAATAGCGCGACGCTGGGCCGATTGGGAAGTCCCGATATTTTTGTCAACGGCGGATGGTGGCACGATTCGCGCATACTCGCTGCCACTGGCGACGGTGTTGAGATTGAAGAGCCTCGTGCTTGGAAAGGCTGGTGGAACGAGAAGATTGTTGAGCTCGTTCAGCTGAGCATGAAGCAAAAGGATGCGCTTTGCGTGCTCCTGACTGGCCGCAGCGAGCGCGGCTTCTCTACCCTAATCAAGCGCATCGTCGCGAGCAAAAAATTGGAATTTGATATGATTGGACTGAAGCCGGAGGTCGGACCGAATAGTGAACGGTTCAAGAGCACTATGATGTTCAAGCAGGCTTTTCTGAGAGAAGTCATGGAGACATACAAGAATGCGCAGGAGATCCGCATATACGAGGACCGCCCCAAGCATGTCCTGGGGTTCAGGGAGTTTCTGGACGAATACAACAAGTGGAAACAAGATGCCCATGGCCATTCCAATCGTGGCACTATCGCAGCAGAAGTAATTCAAGTCGCAGATATCTCGACAAATCTTGACCCCGTCGTTGAGGTAGCCGAAGTACAGCATCTCATCAATAACCACAACGCAATAGTCAGCAAGGGACCAAAACGAGGCCGCATGGACCGTCTGGCAATTGGGAAGACAGTGTTCTTCACCAGTTACATGATCAAGCCGGCGGATACTAAGCGACTGATAGCACTTGTTGCCCCTCACATGCCCGAAGGCGAGGTGAAGTATCAGGCTAATGCCATTATCATCACCTCGAGACCATGCCCTCAGCATATACTCGAGAAGATTGGCGGAATGCACTCCAAGATGCAGTGGGGTGTCGCGGGCATAGGATCCTGGGAAAATAGCCTATGGGCTGTTTCTCTGCAACCCGTTCCCGCATCGGCTCCGTATCATACGGACTCAGGCATACCCTCCGTGGTCATTGCTACGCGTCGGGCCGCTCGTCCTTCAGACGTCAATAAAATTCAGCAATGGCTGCCCATACCACCCGAGAACGTATTTGCATTTGAGACCGAAGTAGGCGAGAAGGTGATGCTACGTATCGAGCCCGAGGAGGGACGGGATGATGAAAATGACGGTTACAACTTGAGAAGCAAGCGCAAGTACCCTAAGTTAGATGGGGATGACCGACCGAACCGCTCCACAAGCGGCGGTCACTCTACTGTCGGTTCACGCGGTTACCACACTTCCAGCTATGTAGGCCGCGGCGGGGGCCGTGGCAACTATAGGGGCGGGCCTTCTTTAAGTCGTGGGTATCGCGGGACTACCAGAGGCCGGGGAGGAGGCCGCGGCGGGCGAGGTGGTTACCGCTCGTTAGACGATGTGGGCAGCTACCAAGCTCCCTCCCAATCAGCGCCGTCCACCGAATATAACCAGTCGGCGCCCCAGCAAGGCGGCCAGTGGCAGTCTTCCGGCGGACCTTCTAGTAGTTTCGGTACAGGGGGCCCGGACTTGCAAAAGTTCTACTGAAACAGATCATAACCCGGGCCGCTTAGACGTCGCCTTTGAAAAGGCGTCCCGGGAAGGGATTGGTTCGTTTATTAAACGTCACAGGACCCTGGCTGACGACAGGTAAGCCGTCTGGCATAAATAACAAGCCGTACGAACTTAATGCTCGTTGCGAAGAAGGCAAATTGTATGGCAATTCCCATCTACGTTATAGGGCCGGATGGTTTGCTCTCATAATGGTGGGCTTCTGCCCCTTACGTGCGGATTGAGCCCGCAATGAACTAGCTACTACCTACTACTATTATGTCCCTGACCAGTCGGGGATGCTCGGGATGCTGCCATCTGAGGGCGAATACATTACATGACAGGTATATGGATTGCAGACCCACGTATACCAAACGCACAACCATGCAAGCCGAGCAGACATCTGGACATCTGGACATGTTCCATAGGAAGGTTGTCTCTGATCTCGGTTTCGCAGAGGCACGCAATCAGAAAGGGAAAGTAAATAGAAAAGAATAAAAAACAAAGGCAAAATTCTTAAACCAAATTCCGCGCGTCGGGGGTGAAACATGAAATGCTGCGTGTAAAATTCGTTCATCATGCCATCTGGGTCTAATGCTCCGTCACGTAAGATCCTGTTGCTATTATATACAACCCATCAAGGGGTAGGGATACCCGCGCCAACCGTACCTGGGTATGTAGCCCAGGTAGGCAGACGCTATCTGCCACCGACCAACCTACCCGGAACTCCAAGGAACTTGGTTTCAATAATGAGAAAGAGCTTTTTTTCCCTTCTCAAATCCACACTGCCGCTCATTTCCCGCATCAAGCTAATAGTATAGCATTCCCCAAATAGAACCGAATCTAAAACTCCATACTCTCGCTCTCATCTCTCTCCCTCTTGACCTTAGGATCGCGCTCATCGCGCATGAGCGTGAGGACGAATAAGCGGAATTGCTCGATATACGGCTTCAAGCTAGTCTTCTCCCAGTCCGCGGGGGTTTTGTCCGGGGCGTTGTCCTGGCCCTTCCAAGCGTCGATCTCGGCGAGTAAACCCTGGACCGTTGGCACGGTCGTGGGGTCGAACTCGTCGAGCTTGTCCAAGTTGACGGGGACGCAGACTCGGCCGGTGCCGGGATGGACGACGAAGGGGGATTTCAGCAAGTGGTTCAGCTTCTTCGAGACCTCGATATCGAGGCGCGGGTACGTGTACTCGAGGACGATGTCCTGCTTGGCTTCGAGCAGGGCGTGGGCGTCGAGGCTCTTGCTTGCGCCACTCTTGGCTAATGCGTCGATGTCGCCCCATTTCAACGCGCTTGGGCGGCCTGGGGAGGAGTCCCATTTTTTGCGGAGACTGTCGTTCAGGGCCTTGTCTGGGAGGAGGGAAAGGAGGTGTTCGGCACGGTCACGGTCGGCCCAGGGATCTTGGGTTTCAAGGACGTCGTTCTGGAAGTGTGGTGCTAGGATGTCGAGACTTCGACTTCGCGAGACGTTAGCTTCAGAATATTGCAGGTGGACTGGACGTGAAGAAGATTTAATGCGTTACTCACCTCAAATGCGGATGGAGAGGCCGCCGTATGTTCACCTTCTTTCCGCTGTTCGCGCCGCCGCGAATCACTTCTAAGTATCCTGCGATCGCCCTCCGCTTCTGATCATCCATGAGGCGGGCCTTCTTGTCGCAGACCCAGGCGTGCACACCACGACGGCCCGAGTACACCCACATTATGTGCTTGAAGCCGAAGTCTTCCCGCAGCGCCGTGTCTATGACTTTGATGGACATGGTCATGAACTGCCAACACTTTATGCAGATGTTGGCTTTATCGCAGCATGTGCGGATGCCGTCGTAGTCCGTCAGATCGATATCGAAGCAGAGCTCCTTCGCGAGAGGTTTGAATGAGTTTTGGTTTCGTAATGTTTTCCGGTCGCGTGGATTCGTGGTATACACAGGCCCGATTTCGAAACGTAAGGGTAGTTTTGAGATGATGTCTTTTCGGATGCTGGGGAACAACAAAGGAGTCAGTCAGCCTGTCGCTGCTCATGGCCCATGAAGAGGGGTGGAGCGGAGCCGGATAGCTTTCTTCTGCTTACAGATCTGAGGTCGGATAGGCTTGGTAACGAAGGTATATTTCGTTACCGGTGGCGTCGTGTATCGTCAGGGCGAACTCACGGTGACTAAAGTCGTTGGTCGGTATTGGGCTGTGGTTTAACCATTGGAATAGGTAGCGGAAGGGGAACAATCGCTGGTAGAACGTGCGCAAGACTTCAGGATCCGAAGAACTGAGATCATGCCCGTTGCCGTTGCCTCTACGCCATCTCAAATGTTAGCTGAGCCATCCAGTTGTACGCATCGCAGAACCAGATAGGCATTTAGGAACTCGTACATCGGCGACGATGGGGCTACCGGTGGACTTGAAGGTTTGGCTTGATCCTGCCTCGAGCTAGGAAAATCTTCATCGGAATCTACATCCGCGAACAGGTCTTCCAGCTTCACATCCTTCTTCTCATTGTCATCGGTTCCCGCCATCGTGACGTCGTTCTCCTCGCTTGGTTCGCCATGGTCGCCATGCTCGCCATTCTGGGTTGGGGACTCTGCCATGGTGGCCTTGGTGGCTAATTTTACGAGATACGAATTGAGGAAGCCGGTCAATTGCAGCTCAACTTTCGAGTTGGTGAAGTGGCTGTTATCCAACGGCCTGAACACTAATAGGTAAGTGTTTAGAAATGTTGGAGGGGTTGGATTCGCGTCCAACGCGTCTCTTTACTGACGCGTTAAGTGAGTATGCATAATATCATATTTCCGTTTCGACGGTTAGATTGAAGGTGGGTCTATGTAATTAAAAAGATTACGTAGTTACAGAGTAGTTATCATTATGTAACAATTTCACCACATCTCGCAAACATCAAGCCCTCCATAAGAGAATGCCTGGCACAGCTTCAATGGGAAGAGAGACGACAATTTTCTATGTCGCAGACATTATTGAATTAATAATTACAAATATGCTAACGATGAGTTATAAAACAAGTGTTATGCTACTATGGCAACTACGCCTAGTTGTGGTTTGTGCCGGAACTCGACTCTCCATTCGACCATTGACGATGGCACGTCGCTCCCACTTCTACCGCAGGGACGTTGGATAGGTACCTAGGTACCTTAACTTACAAGCAACTCGGATGCGTACCTGAGGTATCATTGAATACATTGTCGAACAAGCACACCGTCCCTGTTCGGCTCCGCTGAAGTCAAGTGCTGGTGCACCTCGGTACCAGTAAGTCTCAAGACTCAACCTGGGCTAACTTGTAGCTACCCAAGTACATACTACGTGCTCTGCCGAATCAACTACAGATGATCCCGTACCTTGGAGTCTAGTTGAAACAGGCTTGTGCCAAATCCTCGACACCACGCTCTGTTCTGGAGAGTACGAAGCCAGCAACGTCAAGTTAGGTACCTACAGGCTACCTACAGGAATATCGTACTCAACACGGCCAACCCAGGCTCGTCATAAAATAAGAAGCAAGATTTATAGTTGCTGAGCTGGCCATAATTCAAGATGGTTGCCTTCGAGGACGTACCAGACAGGTCATTGCCGGTAACCGGACCGCCGTACGTATGGTTTTCATCATCTCAACTCCCTCAACTTTCATTCTCGCAAGAGCAACACTAATCTGCCAGCATTAGGAATATAGTCAACCTAAACGTTGGCACTATTCAACATCGCCGTTTTTTTCAAATCCATCTCAATCGGCTAGGTCCTCTTCGCGATCGTATCAGACGCGCACAGGGCAATAATCCAGGACAAACGGTCAGCGTCTCCGTGCTTCCCAACATCTTTAACCTTGCCATGCATTGGTCATACGGCTCGCCTTTACCCCGAATCAGTGACTTTGCACGTTACTTTGACCAAACATATCCTATTTTTCATCCTTTAAATCCGGCCTCGCCCCTGCGTCCGCCTCTTCTCACAAGCATTGGCGAATATCAACCCTTCACTGAGCCTGGGCCTGTAGTTGTTGAAGTTCCACAGAAGTCAGAGGGCACCTGGTCATATCAGTGTGTCACTGCCCTACCGGAATATCGTCATTACTCGATCGAAGAGTTACGACTCTATTCCACCAGAGCTGAGGGCAATAGTCAATCTTCAGATTCTGACCAGCCGGCCGTTCCGCCTCTTCTCCCAAAAGCTGGTGAATATTGCCCCTACACTGAGCCTGCACCTGTATTTCCACGGGTGGCAGAGGGCACCTGGTTGTACCAGTGTGTCACTACCCTACCGAAATATCGTCAATTTTCGATCGAGGAGTTACGGCTCCATTTCACCGAAGCTGAGGGCAATGGTCAATCGTCAGATTCCCACCGGCCAGGAGACGCGTCGGGCGACGACCAGATACAGGACAGGGAGCGCATATTAGCGAAGTGCAACGATGCCTCAACTTGCCCAACTATTCCATTTGTTATACCTATAGGGGAGGCCCTCAGAGCAGATCGAGAGCAAACCAGTAAGTAATATGCTGACGCATTTTCTCCCCAAAAAACGAGTACATAAAGACTTAAGTCATGCGCCATAACGGAGCCTTTTTATACTTTTGGTGGCAACTGCTGACCTTGAATCTCAAAGTGCTCCTCAGACTGATGATTTTCGCGGATCAGAACAAATGGGAGACGTTGTTCAACGACGCCATCGACGCTTACTGGTATGGCGAAACAAGCCTGCGACGCTCATATGTTCCCGTCTCTCACCTCTTAATCGCGTCCCAGGAGTGTCGATGGCCGTCTCTGGTTCAGCTTTTCATTGTCGACTACGCCTTAACCTTGGGTTACAAGAACAACAAGATGTCTAAATACTATAATATGATGCTACGCAACCCCGACATCTCGTATTTCATGGTAACAAGAACGGATTCAGATATACTAGCCGACCTCGTAGCCACTAACGGACCTCCTGATCGAGCGGGTCTAGTGAAGCTCCCGTACCATCTACACGATGCGGAGTTTGTCAGGAATTGCTCATGTCCAAGCCGCGTCAAGAGAGCCTCGACTCAAACTGACTCCCTCAAGCCCGCCGCCGGAGTCGCGACTCGCGAGCTTAGCCTAGACTAGTCGAAACCAGCTCGACAAAGGGCTAATATAGATACCGCATGGGACGGAACTCATTAAGATCCAACGAACTACGATCCGCTCCCCGTTCCCGGTCCAGCAAAGGACCAAGCAGAAAAAACAAGCAACTTCGTCTAACTTATCCCTCATGGTTCTCTGCTTGTTGCTTCAAGAACATGCGGACTTTTGAAGTTCGAGTACGCATGTAATAATACCCCTACCTAGCTTAGTGCACCATATGCCTCAGAGAAGGCAATACCTGTCATTCCTCGTCAATTAGATCTCAACGTCAGGTCTCACGGCAACGTCGATTGGCCACGACTAATTTGTTGAGGCGACGCCATTAGAAGGGGGTTGTACGTACTCCTTGCAACACACATAATAAATCGTGTAATAAGATGTAACATCGCATTTCGTTGCTCGTTTACGGCGCGTTATTGGTTAATAGCCAGCAACCTCGGGAGTCGGGACACGACGTGGTGACTATTCGGATAGACGAAATGGCTCCAATTGTGTGAGAAATTCGCAACCGTGCCAAGTTGCCACCAAGCATTCCGTTGAAGCTTTAACCCTTCTAACGTAGCAAGATTATACCTAGGTAGCCCTCGTAATACGATCCCCAGGGCTGGAAGGAACGGTAAGAATGACCGCCGGGATTTGATTTCTTAAAAGATCGCATTTCGGTCACGAGATTCTCCGGACAAATTGGAAGAAAAGAATGTTGCCTCTCTATTGAAGTTTCGCCTGTTGGTAACAAATCACAGCTACTCCCAGGAAACCAAAACCCTCAACATCCAACGCCCCGAATCCCTTCATGCTAAGCTACTACTTCCCAGCAGAGAGCCTTTTCGTCTATTCGTTAATTCATTCCTTATTGCGGGCTCCACTCAAAGGTGACAGAGAACTGCTGAGAAGACGTGAACACAGTAGCCTGTGTCTCGCCGGTGGGCACAACATTGGCGAAGAACGTAGATTGTCCGTTAAACGCAAGCTTTCCATTGTCGGCCTAAGATTTGACGGGTTAACAAGAGTTTCTAACATAGCTTACGTCTGATGACTGCTTGGGGGTAGAGGACTCACATTGAAGATGGAAGAGCTGACTCCTGAACCGCAGGAGAATTCACCTCCGGAAACACCGCAGTTGCCCTTGGAAGACTTGAGGGTGAAGCCAGAGCCTGAGAGGGCGTTAGCTTATTGTATTATATCACCGTCGTTGAAAGAGGCAATGCTGACCTGAAGGAGTGGCGGTGTATGTCGCACAGGTTCCGGTGGTATACCAAGTACCGGCGCTGATAAGGCATCCATCTTGGCTGCCCTCGTAGATGGCATTTAGGAAACTAGTAGAAAGTTAGAATAAGATAGATGGTAAACTTGAAGTTCAGGCAAAGACCTTAGAACTTCTCGTTGGGGGTTAGGGAGTGGCTTACCCCTTTCCAGAAAATGAGCCTGTCGGCGTGCTCGTAGGAGGAGTGGTCTGCAACGTGCTATGTCAGCATACTGTTTCTTTCACGGCGTTCTATTTGCTCGACGATATGTCGAGGGCCATGTAGCTCTTTAAGCCTAAGCAAGGCATACGCGTATAAACTTACTGCAAAGATGTTAGTTGTCAAAGTCTTGAATCGCTTGAAGGGTGAGATGCGATTGCCACATACCAGTTCTAGTTGGGGTCCTCGTGCCGGTGGTGGTTGGGCCCGGGCTGGCGCCTTTCTTGGGCAAGTACTTGACGCCACTCTTGGGGCAGTTGGACGACATGCCGACTAGCGATGGGAAGTCAGCAAGTTTCTTCGAGAGAGAACGTTTAATGAATTCAAGTTGATGTCGAAATGACATAGGAACATCAAAGCACAACAGGAATTGCCTGCGTTTCTATGTTTTGCCTAAAAGAAAGCTGAGATGGTGAGCGTGCTTACCGATGGTTGATGGCACGAAGTCAGCATTCTGTAGGGGGCCATTGGCAAAGAAGCCGTAGTAAATCTCGGAGAGTTCGTCGTTACTGCAGGTGATGACGGCGGCTTTTCCAGTCACCTTCTCGAGTGCGGACTGGATCTCAGACGACGTGTAGGTTTGCGAGCTGGAGGGGGTGATGCCAGCAGCGCTCAAGGCGCCGTAAGTGTCCAATGTCTTGAACAAATCCACGACGATCTGGAAGTAATCTGCGGCTTCCTGTCCCTTCGTGTAGTCCGAGTAGCAGCTGGGCTCGAGCGTGCTCACGCAGGTTCCGTGGGTTGACCACTCGTGCTCCCAGAAATCCTCGGGGCTTTCGTCGTTACTCTGCCAGTACTCTTGCATGAAAGTCACCAGCGACGACTTGCCATTTTGCTGGAGGATGGATGTTATGTCCGTGTAGTCGCGAGAAGAGTCGCAGCCCGAGTCGAAGGTTCCGTCGCAGTGGTCAGGCCATAACCCGTGGATCGTCCAAGAGTTGCTTGGCCCGGTGACCGGGTCGGTGTCCCAGAACTGTGGCTGCAGGAACTGGCCGCCGGGCTTGTTAACACAGCATGAGCTGACAGAGGAAGAGTCGGCGCTTGAGGAGCAGCTTTGAACGCTGCTTGAGCAAGTAGCGAGCCCAGAGAGCCCCGTAAGTACGCCCGCACTGGCGACCGGCAAAGCCGCAAGAGCAATTGGGATGAATGCCGCCATAATTACTGTCAGAAGCTCGTTCCTCAGGCCGTAGAGAAAGGTGAGAAGAGGTAGTCAGGGTACGCCATGCAAGCCAAGGCCCGAGGAAGTCGTGTACTTATGTAGCCATCGACCTCTCCGATATCAAAAGGGCTCATGGGCAAATTTCCTATCGTCCACATTGAGACCAGGGGCGCATGAATACCTCGCCACCCACCTGCCAAAGCAAGACGAAGGGTGGCGTAGTGTGGTCTCCAGTCACGTTCTTCCTATCTCCCGTCCCAGTGGCCAAGGCGAAGCCGTATCGCAGGTGGGGAGAATTCGGGAAACGCGACTAATCCGTCGACTTCCATGGAGATAGAGGCCTGGAGAAGCCGCCAAGAAGCCCCGCGTCGACGGCCTAGCTGCTGGCGGCCGTGGGACGACCTTCCGAATGAGGAAGTTATACTGTTAGTGGCATCGGCGTGGCCTCCCTGAGACGAGACCGACCGACGACCACGCGTGTGAACACGAGCAACCGTTGAAAACAACGAGTTATGCGTTATGCACCTACTGTGTAGCCTGGGAGAAAACCATTCACCTACCTAGTGTGGGTACTACCTACCGGTACGATGTAAGGCGCCTATACTCCTGCTCCTTACATCGTCGTGTACTTGGTAGGTGTTCTTGCATGTGTTAGCAGCGCCAAGCCACGAGGGATTGCAAATGAATCTTGCACTAACCCAGGCCGTCCGAAACACCAATACTTCTGGATATCCCGCTGACAAGTAGTGTACCTAACTATTCGCCGAAAAACGTCTCATCTACCGCGCTGGCGGGGACTTGTCAGTTGACATGACAACTCCAACACTATTATGAGTTGAAGCAAATGGCGAGCGCAGCATTTTCCAAAGAACTCTTATTAAACAATAGGTACCCCTAGCAACGTAGGTAGTTATCGTGAAGCTATGGGGACCGCAACCAGGCACCGCAACCAGGCACGGAGGAGATGTGTGTGTCAGTGCATCGGTAGAGCATAGCGCCGCACCAATCGGGATGCTACGGTTAACCTCTTGACTCTTAGCCTCGGCTCGGCCCTACGAGAAAAATGCGTGGTGACATTCGAGATACTTACTATGTATAGTTATCAAGGCCACTGCACAACAATGCAAGAAACCTGGGCTTCAGTTGCAACTCGCTTAGGTGACAAGTCGCGAAGCTTCTCATATCTTTCACACGCGCCAGGGAGTCGACATCCTATTGGCATACCGGTAGATACGGTACAAGGTATTAGGCATAGCTACTACCTACAATACAACCAACTATCTAATACGGAATACACGGTAACTACTTCTAGGTAGATAGGTACAGTGTACACTACACTGCTAAGTTCTAACTATGGAATAAGACTCCGGTTTAGCTTGCCACCCTCCAAAACGCTGGAATAACACAGAACTTCAGGTACTGATACTCTTGGTAAATTGTGGCATTACTGATATCTTTCGCTGGCGTCTCGTTAACGCAATTTATTGTAGTTTTTAAACCTCTTTAAGTACGAAGCACCTACTTGAGGCTGATCGGTGTCTCCGGGAGCAGATCTGTCCGGGAGTTATCTGGATACACTACCTACCGGTAGGTAGAAGAACGAATTTATAATGGCTAATATGTAGTGTATGTAGGTAGTGTAGTGTAATTGAAACTCCTTAGCCTCTGGTCGCCCGGCGAGTATACTAACTTATACTGTAACTAGTCTTTACAGGAGGCCCACAAAGACTGCCGGTATATAGTAGATACTATGTAGTGTAGCAGTTGAAAAATGCAACGTACGGATTACCGGCGCCTAAATAACATTCGGGAGGTCATTGATAAGTACGTGTACTATGTAGGGCCGTGAATCTTACGGAGAGCGCCGAACGGCGTAAACCGGCCTATCTAGCACACTTATTTGTTATTCTCTGTTGATTCTTGAAGATTCAAGATATATTGTTTAACCAACAATGTCCTCACACCGCCAGTCGCCCTTGGGTTCAACCTATGGATTGCAACATACACTACATACCCTACGCGCTTCCTGTCTAGCTCGGATAAACTACCGAGCCGCCGAGCGTCGAGCGTCGATCAGCAGCTCAAGCCTCGGCTAGCTACCTACCTACATAATAGGACTCAGGAAAAAAAAAACTCGTTCGCGTCAACAAGAACCCGGTGGTTGAAATTCTGAAATTCCGAAATATACTATGTAGGCTACAAAACTAGTGTTGGTGTGCCGAAGTATGGCCTTCCAAATCAGGCAGCTCGACTCTTAGCAGTAACATTAGTGCGATCCCCAAACTCCCCGAGACAAGACGGTTCATTGCGGTTGTAACTAGCATTTGCGCCGACACGGCTTGCCCCCTCGCTAGTAAGCGACTAAACTCTCAGAGCACAACGCCGGACACGCCGGACGCGAGCCCGGTCCGGGCGATCGACTGGTTCGCCGCAACATTACATATTGCTGGCCGTTCAGCATTGACGACCGGCAACAAACGAACGGTCAGAGACAGCGATTGCAGGAGTTGTGGATAATCTTGCAGACAGATTCGTTCCGGAGCCCGCGCAATTATCATCGCCGTTATGATTTGCAACGTCTTTCTCTGAGGATAGGATGATATAGATGACTCCACAGACTACTACACGGCACATAACTACCTCTTGGGAAGCTGGACGGAGGGTGGGAGCCATGTCGTCCTGCTCCGGCTACTAATTTCGACCAATCAACTGATAACCCTGAGGCCCCATTTGAGGTCTCAAAGCAGCAGGTGGTTTTATTTTCAGCACGGGAACGCGTTGAACCGTTGTGGGGTTTCGAGATTGATGCGGTACGCATAGGCATGATCTGAGTCCAGGCTTATGCCGAGTTGTAGTTCAGCAAGTCGACAGCATTACCTAGGTATCCATAGGCAATGGCTTTCTAGCTTCAGGTTCGCGTGCAATAAGAACTGCAGAAGCCGGCTTGGTAAATGGGTTGGCAGAGCCGAACTGAACGCCTGACGTTGCCATGAACGGAATAACCGGGCTCGGGAATTCCGGGAGGTACTTAGGGACTGTATCCGGACGCACCCCCAATCGGGAGACGTACGCCGCACCTACCTCCCTGGTACTGAAACTGTGTCTCATTCTTCCGTTGAAGTGAGGCCCAATATGTTCACGAAAAGTCTAATCCAAGAACTATTTCCCGTTGACCGTGTAGCACCCAATTTCTTCCAGCCCGGGCGAGAGGCGCATCTTGGTCAAACGGCGTTCCGCTCTGAAGCCGGGCAAAAAGGGGTTGCATTATAGTCCCCGGATTAACACAGATCGCAGTGATGGATGTGGCCATTCCGCGTCAATGGCACCAAACTGATGCTCCCCTTTTTCTCGTCACTGTCACGAGGAGAAACAGCCCGATACCCACAGATGAGAGTGATCATGACTCAAAGTGCAGTGCTACGCGCCACACCTCGCAACAGAAAATCAGCTCAGAGCCTCAGATACAGATATACCCAACGTTGAAGTCCCGCAACTCTGAGTATGATATGATGCGCAAGTTGCCCCTGCCAAGGAATATGTGGGCATCCGCACTGGGGGCAACACAGTCCGTCAGAGAGAGACATAGGCGTCGCTGTGACTCGTGAGAGCCTTGGTCCCCAGCGGGAAGCAAAGCGCGGGCTAAGGAGGTGACGGCGCTGATATCTGGTTGGGGGTCCCCAAGGAAGAGTTTCAGGCCGTTACTCGGCAGTTGGTGCAGCATGATGCTCGTGATAATTATGGTTAGTGTGTAGCCTGAAGTGCACGACCCAGGAGATGACAGCCCTACAAACCCATTTCCTTTTGTCAAGATAGGGGTTTCCAGCGGTCCGCGAAACAAGAGCAACTTCGGTGCGCGCAAAGCGAGACTTCAGACTGTGATGGGCGCGTAGTCATTGGTGATGGACGGTGGCACGGTCTCAACTCAGCGTTCAAATCGATCAAGACTAGAGAAATGTTCATTATTAGATCGCCAAGTCAAAGGTGAGTTGGGATTGTCGAAATGGGAGGCGCGAACTTTTACGGCGGTCTGTGAAGACTGACCAACTTCCCTCTCTGCCTCCGTTTTTGTAAGGCCTGCCGTAAGACGCTCATGTGGAAAACGGTATGCTCACAGACATGGCTTAAAATCAGACCCGTATGTTAACTGAGGTGGGGGAATCTATCCCCAGCTTGCCGTTATGGATCGTCGGTAGCTCATCATAATGGCCATCCCATTTTACGATTTCGATTGTACGATGTAATAACAGGTAGGTAGTCTTTGGAAAGCCAATGAAGCAACCAGCGTCGCGCTCATGTTACTCTTCACATTTCCATCGCTGAAAAACGTGTGTTCGAGCCACCGCATTATTCTTGCGTCAGGTCCAAAAGGACTAACTTCGGATCTGTAAACCAAACGGGCGGCTTAACTGTACTTTGCGCGAAGGTGCCCAGGCATGAATTTAGTTGTAGGTTACCGCCGTCATTGCCATCACGATAGAGCCCATAGCTTAGGGGTGGCTTGCGGGAGTGCTTTCGCCAATAATCTAGGTAAAATATCCTTCAGATACGTACATCAAGCCACTCTATAAAACAGGCACCTAAGACTCACCTTCAACTTTTACCTGTCATTTGCAGATAAGTTTGGCCCTAACATTCAGAGCCTCACCGTGTAGGCGGCGTCATTCATTCTTTGTGACCGGGAAACATTGAAAGGCATCTGCTGCAGCATAAGTACCTAGTCTGCCCAGGCCCCAGGAGTCTTACTGTGGAATTGAGAGGACGGTAATAAGGTGAAAAGTCTAGAAACTCACAGGAAGAGAAAATAGGACCTAATGGCAGGTTTCCAGTCGTTTTCGGCCCCATTACAACACAGAGTTGTGCTGGGTCTGATTGTGATATCGCGTATCACAATGGCATAGTTAAATAACCCTGATATTGGGGGTCGGAGT
The DNA here is from genome assembly GCA_028637635.1 of Xylariaceae sp. X802. Lineage (NCBI taxonomy): Eukaryota > Fungi > Ascomycota > Sordariomycetes > Xylariales > Xylariaceae > Xylariaceae sp. X802. The sequence continues at coordinate 768,274 of JAJFDH010000012.1, read as the reverse complement.
CGCGAGTATGTCCACGAAGGAGGCTAAGTTTCCCTAATCTGTAGCACACCTTGGTTCTGTGAAAGAACCGCATTCCTTACTAGGTCGCTGGTGACTGTGCGGCATCAGACGAAGGGTTGGATGAATCTTTTGACTTAACCGGTACCTTCGGTTTGGTTTCCAAAATGGGCTTCCGGAGTCTAGTCTCATCACACAGGCTAAGATTCGAACAGGTCTTAGAGCAATGGGCAATATCGCGTCTCATCAACTGGAGGGGTGCGGCCTAGAACTCTACGGGTGTTCACCCGGTCGCTCGACTTCGGCCTACAGCCTCGCTCGCAGGATCTATCGCGAAAGTCAGTATCTTTTGTCATGATATCGCACTGCGGGCGGCGTCCCTCATCTCCGCGACCAGCCGCTAAAATAAGGAATAGGGGCTTACAGAGTCATGATTCTCCTACTGATCCGAATGGTGATTGCTAACACAACTGGTATCTTTCCTAGATTTTCGGCATTCGGCGCAATCGTTGCACGCAGTCGCGACTCGCATGGGATCGGGGTTATGTTTTTGGTACCCACTTGTAAGTGGTATAGCTGAATGTCACAGCTGTTATACTTAGTTTGGGAGCCAATATGAACGGAAATATCATACCTCGGTATGAATTGCCTCCCCAAATCCCTTGAAGTGTCGGTAGCCCTTGGTCGTAGTATGTGGTATCATGGCCAGGAGGTAACCAGGTCTCCTGAATTACCTAGCTATTATCTATGCCCTTCAGCTCACATTCGGCTAGTCTCAGTTGACGGCAGGAACCCTGGTGATCCGTGGACCATTGTTGTTGACGAGCGCAATCCATTAATATCGCGTTAACCTACTGAGCTTCCGCGTACGCGCTATACCTACATCAACCGGAGTCAGGAGTTAGTGTAGCCCGATGCAGTGGAAGGCTGTAGATGAAGTCATATCGATCTCATCGTTAGGCAGGTATCGTTGTTGGACTCACAACAATTGGGATTGCGATTTCTAGGCCGCTTGGCGAAAACATGGGCTCTTTTGACTTTCAGTTAGTTTGATGGCTAACAGTTATTACCGCTCTCACGAGAGCCTCACTGACGCCACCTGACGTAGAAAATGATGCGGGGGCATCCGCGTGTGTATCGTCCTTAGGAATCTAGTTTCGTGTATCTTCTTGACTGCCCGAAGACACCAACTCTTACTCGGTAACCGGCGGAATGGTAATGTAAAGCAAGTGACCGAGTTAGTGTCTTCGGGCAGTCAAAGAGATAAGCCCTTAAAACTCCGGCTTAGGAATCAGGACCAGGTCTGTTTACCTAGCTGCTTCAATTGTTGTAATATCTACTGATCGGGTGTAGGCCGATCTCTCTTGACTCTTGAGTCTTGAGTCTTTGATATAGTGTAGTCTATAGACGGCACATCTCATCCACGACATTCAATCAGCATTACGTTGCGGCCCCTAGACTTAGGTTTGATTACACCCACGCTGCTGCTGCGGTTGATTTAATTGGTGGTAGCTCCGGCAGCCGGCCCGCCCACATACCGGTAACCCAACCGGGCACGCCGCACCCATACCGGGTGATCCATCCTGCGGACGAAGTATGTTGTAGCTATAACCTTGTATGCGCGTGGGTTCCCGTTGCCCTTGCGCCGTCAATTGACCAGGCAATCATGTGAGTCTTGTTCTGGGCGGCGTTGAAAGATGGTAAGGCTTGCACCACCTCCTCCGCTCTCTTCCACCATAGGGAGTATAGACCTAGACTACCTGTGGGTCCACGTTCAAGTGAACCCAGTCGCTCAACGCGTTGAGCGACTGGGTTCAATATGATCGGACCCACAGGTAGATATTGAGTGCCCTCGGGCCTCTAGCAATGCTCGTCTGGATAGTGCCCTTTACTGGTATGTAGATAGCAGGTTAGCTCAGCAGCCCTCGAGCCGGTTCTGTCTGTCAGATTTCGACCTGCTAACTTGACGAACACGCGTATTCGTGTAAGTAGAGGCTTCATTAGCTAGATAGGCTTTTGTCCTCTCTTTTCCCATCAATAGCTAGAAGTCACGCCATACGTCTTGAGCCCAATTCAGCACCTTGCTATAGTCCGTACACTATTGAAATCCAACCGAGACTCCGAAGCCTCACCAGTACTTTTGAGCTTCGCGGCAAGAGAGCAACTAGATAGGTACGGGTGTAAGTGCAAGTGCTTTGTCCCGGCGCTATTGCCTTATCATGATGATGCTATCTCGACAGATACATAGTAGGTACATTAGGTACTATCTAGGGGATCCACCCGTAGAAAGCCTCTGTTGTTTCCATAAGGGACCTCGAACCCGTAGAAAGCCTTCCAGTTCCAAGGTTGTTTCCGCGGGTGGATCCCCTCCACTACTATAGGTACCTGGTACCTAGTAGGTAGGAGAAGCCTGCACGGAATACATGGCGTTATCCACTTACAGCATAGTTCCACCCCGCTTGTTTGGCGAACATCTCCGCTAACCAATCCGCTTAGGTAGCTATAGGCACACCGGCACGCTGGACAGGGCCGTGCGTGAAACCGCTAGATACACTATGTCCTCCCCAGCGCAGAGGACACCAGAAATCTGGGACAGGTCAGACAGGCCCGGAGTGTTTCTGCCATAGAAATATGAGTACTATACTGATTGGCCCGTTCCGGATTTTCGGTGCCCCGGGCGCTGCGAAGAGCGCGCACGAGGGAGGACTTCCAGTACCGAAGCACTATGTAACATTCACCACCTCCCACCTCCCACCTCCCACCTCCTCCCACGGGGTCTGGAGTGCGGGCCTGCAGCCGTGAATCGGAATCCTAATTCCGATTCCATCCAACTCCGATACAGGTACCTGGCTCGGTTGGCATGTCTTCACACTCGGGTCGTGCCTGTTCAGGCCGCTGTGATTGGCCCTGCGGCGCCGGCCACCGCGACGAAAGCTTCTCCAATGCTGTACACCACTGCAAACACCTTCCCCACGGGGAAATGCGCGCAACGCACACATTTCGGCGTTGGCGCAGGCACGTGGGCTCGAGTTGTGGACGAACCGGAGCAAGAGCGCTGCGGAAAGCGGTGGTCAAGCTATAGGTAGGCCTTATCTATCAGGCCTCGCATGGCAGCCGTCGTGATGATTTATACAAGAGCCGCCGCCGCCCTCCGTGGTGATCGATCTCGTCCAAGCCGAAGCAGCATCCGGTTATCTTCATCAGACTTGACTTCAAAATGCAATCAGCCGCTCTCTTTGGCATGCTGGCTTTCGCCACGGCCGTGGCCGGTGCCGCGACTCAAAAGCCCCCGGGTAAGGGCCCGGATAAAGGCCCTGGTAAGGGCCATAATGGCATGGTCCCTGGCTCTGAGGCCTCTATCAACAACCTTCGCCACAGGATCAAGAATGTTGTCCTTCTCTGCATGGAGAACCGATCCCTCGACAACCTTCAGGGTGGTCAGACCTTGCCGGGCTTTGAGAACCCCATTCAAAACGGTCCTTACTGCAACCCATTCAACGTCTCCGACCCCTCCCAGGGCCAATACTGCTCCCAGGCCAAGGACTTCGACTCTGTTGCCGACGACCCCAGTCACGCAGTCACCGGAAACAACCTCGAGTTCTTCAGCACCTATAACCCTGTCGACGGGGCCATCCCAAATAACCAGGGTTTCATCTCTGAGCAGATCGCAGGCTATGGCAGCAAGGTGACTAACCACACGGAACTCGCTTTGCAGGTCATGGATTACTACACTGAGGAGGAGGTCCCCGTTACGACCTCCCTCGTGAAGAATTTCATGTCCTTCAACCACTGGCATTCTGACTGCGGATGCGTAAGTGAAAGCCTTCAAACGCACCGTAACGGATGGAGTCTAATGACCCGTGTGTAGCCTACCAACCCCAACCGTTTTTACCTTGTCTCTGGCACCAGCGCCGGGCATGGCACTAACGATGATACCTTCTACACGTACACCTATACCGAGAAATCCATCTTCCAGACATTGGGCGAGAAAGGCATCCCCTGGCTCAACTACTGGGACACCAACGGTGGAACTGGTCCTGAGGCTAAAATGTTCCAGTGGGTCGCCGACACCAACAACCAGGACAAGATTGTCCCAATGGAGCAGTTCTACACCGATGCTGCGAGCGGGAGTCTCCCACCCTTCTCCTACCTCAACCCATCGTGCTGCGGCGTTGGCACTACGTCCATGCACCCCAGCGGTTTGGTCTCCGATGGTGAATCTTTCATCAAGGCGATTTTCGAGGCCCTCCGTGCCTCGAAACAGTGGGAAGAGACTCTCTTCATCATCACAACCGATGAGTCCGGTGGCTTCCACGACCACGTTCCCGCGCCCTACGCTCCTCGCCCGGACGACCTGACCTACACCGAGAAGGCCGCCAACGGCCTGAACTATACCTATAATTTCGACCGTGTCGGTGGCCGTGTCCCCACATATCTCATCTCCCAATGGACGCCCGCCGCATACGTCGAGCAGAAGGGTACCAATTCCGACGGTGAGACTGTCTCCTACACGGCCTCCTCCATCCTCCGCACCCTTGGTTACCTCTGGGACTTCGAGCCATACAACCCCCGTGTCAAGGCTGCTCCTTCGTTCGACCACCTCATCGGCACCGTTGCCCGCGACACCATCAAGACGCTCCCGGTGCCCAATAACTTCACGGACTTCAAACTTTAGGGTTTTACCTCTTCCATGGAGTGAAATTGGATGATAGAGGTTTGGTTATGTGTTTCTTACGTGTTTCGTACGAGGTGTGGTGGCGAATAAGTACGAGAAAAAGTAATGAGATGTTAATATAGGTAGTTGTTATCTGTCCGTAGGACATTATTGTAATAATAAGCAACTCGTTACACTGCGGCACGTAGTGTACCGTACATGTTATTAGGAACCCAGAGATCAATACATTATGTGTTGGAGCACCATCCGTATCATGGAGCAACTTCAAAAGCCGTGAACAGCCCGTTGGCTATCTCCACTTAGCGCAACCGGCTAAAGTAAGCCGAGACCTTGGCCAGATCTGAGGCCGATCAGCCTTCCTCGTGGGTCTCCTCGGCAGCAGTTTCAACTTTCGGTAGGTGACGTTGATAACCATCTGCATATCTGACATTGCTTCTTTTAAGGAAAAAAGAAAAAGGCTTGTGCTCTGCTACATTTTTCCATCTTCGAAAAGCGACTTGTGACTGGCCAATATGCCTTGCCATGCCTCTGCAGCTCCAACGGATCTATATGCATGAGCTCGTCACCTCGTGGAGGGGTTGCCCCGCTTGTGAAAATGCTAGCAAGCAACCGACTTGGTTAGTTACTAACCAATCCGACGGTAACTAGTCTTAGCGAGTGGTTAGTTTATCTCCATCTCCACGAAGCACTCCTGTTAGCCATTGTTATGTTAGTCACGGAATACACTATCTAGCTAATCTCAATTGCAGCCCGTTCCTGACCGTGTGCTTTTCTTCTCGGAATATGACACCGAGGTGCTTCGCGTAGTGTAGGTATTGATTTCGAGATTATTCATGACCGAAGCGAATGATACGTTGGAATGGCATACTACCGGTACCTAGGAGCGCAGCGAAGTGAGTTTCCAAGGGTGGATCCCCTAGTATCTACACTACATGTGCCACTCGGCGGGTTGCGGGTTACTACTTTGGAAGTAGCGCTTACCTCCTATGCGGCATTTCGGGGCTCCGGAATGGACGCCGTGCAAGACCGCAGCTACACCGGGCCAGGTGTGCTTCCCCGCAGTACCGCAGCCAATAGATAGGTAGGCCGTTGAAAGAAGCCGTTCAGTGCTGCGATTCAAAGTTGGTCGCCGACCTGACAACACTTACGGTACAATAGTGCGGAAGGACCAGCGGTGTTACGGTGGAGTTTAGAGGTCTTGGCTAGTCGAAACTTTTAAATCGCTCTTCCGTAATTATCCATCGGTCCGAAGTGTATTCCGTACGGAGGCTCCGTCTAAAATTTATTGCGCCGTGGAGCTCCACTATGATCACACCTTTTAAGTCGGTCCCCCGAGACATTGCCTTCTTGAATTCGTTCTTCTCAAATAGCCTTGGAAGTCAACGAGCTCGATAAGATCATTTCAAATGTAAGTAGTAGGATTTTTAACCTTTAGGTAGTGCCACAGCCCACTCCATTTGTTTCGGCACCACGGAAGTCCGATTTAAAAGGAATGCGCGTGGTGTTGTAGGGAGTCATAGCGGCCTTCATCGTTAATACCTCAGGCTCCAGAGCCGGTCCGCTGATTGGAGGAAGTATACGGAGTACACCGGAGACTGAAGCGGCGGGCGGCCGGGGAAGGTTGATTGCCGCGGGCCATGATAAACCAACAAGACGCTTCGCATCCGGGCACAGTGTTGATTGCTCTCGACGCTATGGCACGTGCCGGATGGTAGATCAGAGGACATTCTAGGTACTATGTACACTAGATAAACAGTTGTGCCGCGATTACCTACACTCTCGGAGGCCGGAGCATACACTATACTAGTAATGTCACTACTAATAAGAGTGAAGGAAGTTTCTGCCACGAGATGTATTATCAAAGTCTCGAACGGCCAATCAAGATGGCACGTGTGGACAATCCACTGTACTAAGTAATTTTTAGTATGGTAGACATTGTTGGCACTTCGAGTCCGCCGGCAACGCCCGGGTTCCGTGGTAGAAGTAGTTTATGCAATGAACTAGCAGAGCCGTCATTAAGTAAAGCGACGACGGTTGTAAAACATCAAGCTACAATCGGAAGACCAACGTTTCACCTTTTGCATCCGAGTAGGAATTGTGCCGGTTGCCATATTTCCGTTAAACCCGGAATATTGTTCCTCGCTGTTTCGAGTAACGACAATATACCGGCACCTCTAGGTATTTGATTCCACATAGGTTCATACACTATTGCCCATTACATCGTACTACCTCCGCCAACACCCGACTCCCAGTTGATCGTGAAGTACAGTCTACGGCGAAAAGTTAGTGGGCTAATTACCTGTTTTGTAATGTATTCATTAACAGGCAGGTATACCGTATGCCTTGCCTCACGGTCTCATTATCTACTTCGTATACTGCTCCATTATAACGGATTCATTCAACACAAGTTCTCGGTGAAGTACTATCTAGAGGACCCGGCCAGTAAACCCGGCCTTGGTGAACCCTTTTCACTGCAAGATGCTGGGCCAATCTGCTGTCGACAGTCGCCACACTATTAATTGAAAACCGAGCATTCGACGGGCCCGTACTTCGTACATACATCCGTACCGACTTTGTGTTATCGCCGCGGTTGCCTCAATCCCCGGTCCTCAAATCTCAATCCTATTGTCACTGTCACGTCATGGAAGTTGGAATTACATTCAGGCTGAAGACGCGGGGCTTGGCACAGATCTTGGCACGACCTAACTGCAGTTCCGTGATATCCGTTCTCACAAACTGTATCACCTCTTCCGGGTTGCTTTTATCGTCCACCGCATTTGCCGCCATCTCTAGGGTTAATACCACCGTCGTTGACACGCCTCTCGCAACACTGACCTACTTGTGACGCATTATTTACTCTAGCCTCTATATTCCACGTTCACGGGCCACTAGATAGTAGATAGCGTATGAGTATTGACTCGGTGAGTATAAGACTGCAATTGAGTTACCGTTAACGTGCAAAAGCCGAACGAATCGGTGCACGAGAATCTACGGCAGGATAGTAACTCGGCAAGCTATTGGTCGACCAAGACTCCCCACTGACTTATCGGTATCTCGGCGGATCCGTCCGATATGTGGGACAGCTGGCCGGCACGAGTCGGGCTAGCCGCAACAGGATGTAGGCCACCGCGGCGTGCCTTTGTTTCTGCTTTACAACTGGTCCGCAAGGCCGTACCTAGGTATCTATTTCGGCCTATCTGGATATCTAGCACGCCGCTATGATCCCCATCCAACAAGCTTGCAAAAGTCTCTGTCCGGGAGCAGTGACAAACGTATAATAAGTAACCGTCGGCCTTGGCGACCGGCCAGCACTTCTTGACCCTGGCCCATTGGCATTCGATTGCTGACGTTATTGTGACCGATTGACCGTCTGCCAGCGAAGGAGGCTGTTGGGTCAGCAGGCTGCAGATCGCCCGGCTGGCCCCCCGGTGTAGCACAGCTCCAGCCTCCGGGCGGGTCTTGTACCCGAGTCACGGCTGAAAAGTCTGGCCAATGGCTGTTATCAGTATCGTGTGATTTCCTGGACTCTGAAGGTTTGTAAAAATTTGAGATACACGACAGAGTCTGGGGGGATACCGGTAATATGCCTGTATCGATTACCGGCTGAGCAAGTTGTACCTACCTATTCACGTCGTTCCTCGAGGCTCGTATCCTGTGTGATTTCAGTTCACACCGGCAATCATTCGATTCGGCATCTCCACCTGCGAGGCCTCTCGGCGGCTTGTTTGATTCTGGCTATCAATATCAGGGCAACCCGGCCTATCCCATATTCCAACACGGGGTCTACCTTGTTCGTTGGGATTTGAACATCCCTCGGGCCTCAACTCGAAGTCCGGAATTGGGTGGGTAACCGGTAGACACAGGCGACAGCAAACCCGTCATGGCACAAACATCCAAACCAGTCCATGCAAATCCTCTAATATATGCTCATATCTCATGTACCAAACAAACGCTATTAACAATCCAGGTATAAGGAAAGCATAGCAACAGGCTAGGTACGTGATCATAATCATTATCATGCCCCTGCAGTTTCGGGTATGCGTATGTGCAGGCCAACTATAACATACGTCTCCCTTCCCTTCCCGCCCCCTCTTCGGCGTTCGCAATCTGAACCTAAATCGACCCATGCTGCTACGCTTGCGCGATTCAGTTACCATTTGACGCAGGATGAAATCATACCTCATTTTTCCACATAACCGCTCCCGAAATGCAGAACCCGCCTCCTCCATTTCGCCATCCTCCCCGGGTTCCCCCATTTTTTTGGTATTAAAACAACAAACGTCTAGGTTTCTTTTTCCTTGAACCAACGTGGCCGAGGCATCGCTAGCGATTAGCGCCGAACAGATTGCTGAAGCGGAACCGTTCTTTCCCTGCCGTCTTCTGCGATGTGCGGCCGAATGACTGCTGGGAGCTGATGCGGCGGCCCGGCCCGAACGGTGGGGCCGAGAAGTCCTCGTCATCGTCGAACTCCTCGTGGTATTCATCCGCGAAGCCGCGCTGCTGAACCACCGGCCCGGCGCCGTGCATCGTCACAGGCCGCTGCGGCGGGGACATGCTCAATTCCCCGGTCATGGCGCGCTCGACGTCGTTATATTGACGGCGATACTCGTCATGCTTCGCCCTGACCTCGTTGAAACGTGCCTCGGCTTCGGCTCGTCGTGCTTGTAATGCATTCAGCTCGTCATCGAGACGTTTGATCTCGTCCTGCTCGCGCCGCATGTGCTGATCGTACTCGCGGACCTTCTGGTCAAGGGGCTGCAGCACGCAGTCGATCACACTGGGGCTCTTGAGACGCGGAATGATGGCGACGGCGCTGTCGTCGGCGGTGACAGACAGGGATTGGGTGGCGTACTGTGGGTGGGAGGGAGACGAGCCGCCCGATACCGGGGGTGTCGGTGAGCCGATGCGCTGTCGGGGCCCCGTTGACGGTTTGTTGGGAGGCACTCCACGACGGACGGCCTGACGAGCGACCCTGGCGCCGGAGGCCTTGTCGAGGAGCAATTCCTCCGATCGAGTGCCTGTATATGAAGGGGGGCGGACACGGTCTGGATTCGAGCTTGACAACGGTGGTCTGCTCTGACTAGGCTGGTTACGCTGCGGTTGCGGTGGCAGGGCCGGTGCTTGCGGCGGTGTCTTCTCGCTGGTACCGGAACCAGGTGGGGGATTCGTGGCTGGTGGCCCGCGGTTGTTGTCTAGGAATTCATAGAAGTCATCGTGGCTGTCGAAGCGAGAGTTGTTTCTGCGTTGCGCATTCTGGGGAGCGTCTTCCAAGGTCACACCTCGAGGAGACTGCGGACGAAGCGGTGATGACTGCTGTGGCTGCGGGCGCTGGTTCATTGCCGCAGTATAAGAGTCCATCGCCTTTGTTTAAGACAGTCTTACAATGGCATTGAAGCGTGGAGCGGGTTAGGGCATGAATGGGGAGGAAGGAAGTGAAACCGGAGACGAGGAGAAATTATGTTGAGGGTGGAGCTGACAGTTGCGGTCAAGACTGGGATCGGAGCTCAGCGCTGGGCCGCAAATCCCGGGTGGTTGGGTGGCTGGGCAGCGCAACAGCGTTGGTCCTGCTGGAAAATCCGGAGGCTGACGCTGGCCTGAGCCTGCAGGTACCCGTAATTAGTGGGGCTTAGGTAAGGTGACGAGCCACGGATTTAACTACCTGCCGCAGATTGCCTAGTGCGATGATTATGTCTGCTGATTTTTACAGGCCAGGAGACATTGCTAGGTTAGGCGGTTATTCCATAAGACAGCTCAACTTAGCGGGGTAATTAATAGATAAGTGAACTGTATTCCGTACCGGTACATTATGTATATCGTGCATTAACATCGTACCTAGATCGACCGGGACGGAGACTACGGAGACTACGGATACGGACGTGCGGACTACGGACAGCAATTGCGAACAACGAATTACCTTCATTCGGGATTAAATCTCCTTATCCCTAGGTAGGCTTTGTGTCCTTAAGCCATCACCTCCATCAATGTCAACTCGGTGTTTGTTGATCATTTGATATCAATGCTGTAGGTATTACTATCGTAGGCCTTAGGGCTTAACGAGTAGTTCGGAGCAGACAGCATATCAAAAGACAGAAGATGAAAAAAGGAAAGAAAAATTGATGACCGGAATTTCTCAACTTGAGGAATTCGCAATCTCTAATATCCCGAGTCCCAACTGTCGTTTACCGAACCGTGCCCATGTCCTCTCAAGGTCGGAAACCTTAGTGGCTTTTCATGATCTACTTTGTGATCTCGACACGGGGGACCGGGTTAACACGACTATCTAGTTGCCATGAGATTTTGGACTTGAGGGTTGAAAACAGCACCAGTTGGCCAGTTCAGTTCGACCTATGTATGATTCATACCTGGTCAGAACAGATCATGGACCGGCCGCGGGGTACAGGTTGGCAGTTACATGTGCATGAATGGGTCATAGGGATGAGGAGCTACCTAGCCGCATCTCTTCTTTCAAAATATTGGTGATTGTGCCTAGGACTCATTCCCTATAAGTTCTCTACCTTGTTTGATTTTCAAGCCTTGTCCCCTGCTTTGACTGTTTGGCCCTATCAAGTAGGCATGAGAGCAACTGCCAATAACTACAGTAGCTGCTTGTTGCCGCACAAGACGAGGTCACCCCTCCAAAGCTGTGAGAGCCTACGCAGATATACAAGTACCTACGGGGTATCTAGCATGCAGTCGTCGACATACTCAACCAGTGCCAGAGGTCAATGCAGTTACGCATTATATCACAATGTACATAGACAGTACATTGGTGTCTAATACCTGTGCATTGCATCTACAAATGCATTGAATGGCGAGGTCCTACATATCCATATATTAGACCAGCAGCCCTCCTATTTCTTGACAGCGCCGTCAACCGCGGTCTCAACAACCACCTTTCTCCAACCTCAGTTTTGCATCACTCTCTCAGAAATTCCCACCAGCTACCAATCTTGCATCACAATCAGGGTTCTCTTGCACCCTTCAACATCGAGCACACCATTACGGCACTACCATGTCTACTAACGGTCGCCGTTCCTCGCTGCGGCTTCGCTTCCCCCTTTTACAGCAGTATATCCGCGTGCCTCCCAAAGCGGTCAGCAGGGATGATGTTGAGGATGACGATGGCATCGCTCAGGAGCTGAAGAAAACTTACAGAACACCCAAAAAGAGTACCCGCACGGCGGATGCAACTGCATCTTCGGAGCGCCAACGTGAGCATGAAGGCGACGACTATAGTAACGGTGGTGATAGCAGTGATTCGGATGTTGCAGCTCGACCACGCAGTTCCGGCCAGAGGGCCTCTCGCCCCTCGATCCCCCAACTTCCGGCGCCCAGTACCCCATCCAAGTCCGGCAAGATGACGATCGAGAAGGCGTATCCGGGATTGTTTCTCCCATTGACTCGAGAGAACATCCAGAGGATTTTCAATGAACGCCAGATGAAAGTTGATATGATCAGTTTCCTGTGGAAGAAAAACACCGTCGATTATGATAAGGAACAATTCAGCCAGATGAAGATAATTGTGCAAACAGAAGTTTCAAAGCACTTCATAGCCTTCAGCACAGCGAAGTGCGTCGGCTGGGCCATCAAAACCAAATTCCCTTGGCTTGACTGCTCTACTCAGCTCTTCCGTGACTTGCGTTATCAAGGTTACCATCACAGCGCCGCTCTCAAGCACGATTTTCTTTACGAAAAGCTCTACGTAAGCGATCTCCCTATGTATCTTCTTACTTGATTCCAACGTACTAACTTACGCCGTAGTCATACCTTCTTGGAATCATCGAAGAATTTCCCGGTTTCACCAAATTGACCGACAACGAACTTATCCCTTTTCTCGGTGCCCGATTTGACAAGGACCTCGCAATTAATCTCTGGGGACGATGCATTCGCGTCCTCGACACCGATAAAACCTTCGCTGAGAGTCATCACACTAGGCTCGGCGCATGGTACATGCGACAGGTCTATTTGAACATGAGTCTCAAGTTGCTTCCCGTCATTATCAGCGAAGTGCCGGCGAATCCGAAGCTCAAGTGGATCAAGAAGTCGCCAACAGGGTGGAACGCCGACAAGGCCCGCCGCGAAGAAGTCAGCTGGTTCTTTGATTGCTTGTGTATTGCTACCGAGGTGGACGAGGTTGAACTGGACGCATTCGAGTGGGTTCCCGACCAAGCTCCTATGCCACCACTCCGTGCTGCCCGTACTTCGGGCAAGCCAACTAAGACTGTAACTCATGGTACTCATAAACCCAGCGCTTCCCGCGCTTCCCGAGATGGCGTCCGCCGCCGGAGTTAGAAAAGCTTGGTGTTTTCTCCAGTTTCCAGAACTGGAACCGGTCCCTACGAGTAATGACCTTCGACCGGCCACCGTTGCTGCTACTCGAACCAGCAGGAATACCTAGGCCCCAAATTCGTTGTGCCTTCGTGTTCTTGAATGCACATAGCGTGCGGTAAGGCCGTACTAGAACGGCTATACATAACAAGAGCTGGCATTAAGTAAGACAGAGAGACAAAAGAGACACAGGGTATGTTGCTTGGCAGGCAATCTGACTCTACGACGCGTCCATATATTGCTAGGCACCTCGTTGAGCTCAAATTTTATGACCAAAAGTCTACTGATTTCTCCATTGCATGGCGTAACTGTTCCATCCCGTGAGTTGAAGCTTTTCTAGTGTATCCCTCGGAAGTTGAGGCATAGAAGAACTATAATATCATCGACTCGTGTAGACTCTTTGAGAAAAGTATTTGACTATCTAGGTAGAAAAAGGTCAGGTACTTTGAAGAGATGCGGCGGATAGGACCTTAAGTTGGTCACCGATTTTCTCATGCTTTGTTTACCCGTGTAGCTGTAAAACGCAGGCCATCTACCGCATAACTTCTCTTTTTTTTTTTCAAAAAAGGAAAAAAAAAAACCGTCTTTGGACGGGAAGGAAACGCCTAGTTTTCCTTATCGCTTTTTCGATTGCCCAAGTATTAATCAAGCGGTGGCAGGTAGCCTGTTGAAGGGCGCAAGTCAAGCTCGAGATAAACTCGCGTTCTTGAACGCCTCCGTAGCGAATCGAACCCTAGTCCTTGGAGGGACATCAGGAGTGGTTAAGGTAGTGTGCTTTGCGCTTATACCACTACACCATGAAGCTTGTAAGGTCCTGGCTGCTTTGCGAATTATATGCTTGACACCACAACTCCGGGAAGGCAGGCCTGACCACGGGTCCCACTTATTCTGAGGCCTGAGGCTACAACGGCACGTCTGCATTATCTAGATGCCGGTTGCCTACCCGTCACCTTATATTTGTCTGAGTTTTTTTCCCTACCTTTGCCCTTTCTCGATCTTCATCTGGTCCTTAAATCTATCAGAGAACGTTATTGAATTGCCTAGTTTTCTTCTACACTGACCGCAGTCTACACAATTGTGACACCCGTCTGTCTTACACGACGTAGAGACAGTCTAACAAAGACCCCTTGTAGACAGCAGCTGGAGTATAGAATGGGTGATGGATGGGAAACCCCTCTGTTCGTTCCTTGGTGTTAAAGTTCCTGATGGCGTCCCATTTCCTCGAAGCAACGACAGCGCTGCACTTGATGTGGCTATAACCTCTATTCGTATGAAAAATATTATGGGGTTTCTCGAAACTGTCTGTGTATCGACTGTTGCGCGGATGCTTGTTGGGGGTATTAGTGGATGGCTGATATACCGTCAGCTTACGAGTTGCTAGTGGACCTTTTACGATGGTGGTGCAGTTCACTGCCGGATCCTATTTCCTGGAAATTTCAAATCTTAGGCTGCTATTTTGTTTTGGGCTATGTTATACGCCTTGGAGACCCAAATAGTCCGCTTGAGAATGTTGTACAGGCCTCCCTCGCAGGGCCTAAACTAGGCACGACACTCATACTGCCTAGCGCTGAGCGCGAACATGACAGGTTCACCGTGGTCCGTAAGTTGGTTTCGCTCATATGGGCCACTTTATGTGAAGCAGTGACTGGGGTGTATTCTGTGTCACCGTTAATCAAAATTTATCATTGACGTCGCCTTTGAGATCAGGCTCGCAGTTTCCGGGATATATAACGACTTATGAAAGAAAGAGACAATACAGCTTTGATTCCTCACCAGAGGGAGTGAAGCCTTTCGCTACAGTTGTAATCGTCAACCAAGATGACGGTCAACGACAATAAGGGCATGATACTAACCTTATAACCACCAAACCGTTCCCCTACCAGATACCCCTAACGTCTAAGAAAATTTGCCCACAATAGAGCCCAGCAGCATCTTTCTCTTCTGACTGTTGACGAACTTACTTGCGTCTTCGGACCACTTTTGGCTGCTAGTCGCGATATTGTCCAGGCCGTCATTCATGATGTTCAACTTCTCAGTTCGTTCATTCAGTTGTCGTGTAAGATAATCCCCCCACCCTTCTTGGCTCTGACTTGACGGCCCAGCCCGAGCTACCTCTTCCATGGCCGCCGAGGCCGCCAGCATCCGTTTGCTTGACGGTCTCCCTGGACCGCCGATTAAGAGGTCCAAATCAGCCGGAGATATATATTGCGTCCCTGAAATCCACTGCATGTTTGAGATTGTCGGGCGCGGTGGCACGACGAGCTCAGGGTTGATGAGCTTATCAGCAGTGTTTTCTAGCGCCTTACCGGTTCCCCATGCCTGGAAGACTGCTAGTTCGGACGGACCGGTCCAGCAGATTACTTCGCCATCTTCAGTCACAAGCGAATCTGACACCCGGCTGCCGTCCATCATGGGTAAGGGGGCATTGCCAATTTCCTTTAGCCCTGGCAAACTAAACGCTCGGGTTGTTCGGTCCCCAAAAACGCCAACAAGCGCCATCCCGTGCAATTCGAATTCTGTTACCGCGGCTGCGCTGCACAGAAAGTCGCTGAAGGACTTTGAAGCTCCCTTTGCAGTAGCTGGTTTGAATATACGGACTTCAGTTTGCGTAACTTAAACACTAGTTAGCGAAAAGTTCACCGCGATATGCAAAGGTCCCAGCCCTTACCAACAACTAACAAGCCATTAACATGCTTGCCTTCTCGGAGACCCGCGACAGCATGGCCTGTTGCCATGGCCGGCTTTCCGGTATCCGCCACAATGGGACAAATAGATACGACCTGGCCACTCAGATGGGTGGCTCCAACAAGCTCAACCTTGAAACCCGATCCAGACGGTAGAAGTTTTAGGGTAATGACTTCTCCAGCCTGGGTGCCCACGAAACAGCATATACTTGAATATTGATCTTCATCCAACGTTAAAACACCAAACTCAATAACGACCGGCCAGTCCTTGCCGGCCGACGAATTCGAGCGACTCTTGAAAAATGACGATTTCTTCTCGGACTTTGTCAAATCGGCTATCGAAGATTGGAATATGACCGAAGGACCTCGCAAATCAACAATACTAAAGGAGCCATTCTCCGAACCGACGGCGACAAAGCCTACGTCGGATACCTTGATCGCACTTATCGGCCCCTGGTTCATCTCATAAAGCGAGAAGGGTTGCAGGCCGATCTTGAGATCTGGCTCTGATCTGCCCCTGATATCTGAAAGTCCCCCGGGGTTGGATTGCAACTCTTGGTTGGCGGTCTGGCCATAGAACTTATTAGTATCCCACCTGTATATGACTAACTCGCCTTTGCTTGTGCCGACGGCAAATTCCGGACTGTTGGCAGCCATGCTCATTGCAGTGATATTCACATCCTCGAACCGATTGAGAGCTCTAGCTACGTCGACTTGAAGCTGGGTAGGATTTTCAATCTCATCCCCATGGCCAACGTCCCATATACGAACAATGCTATCCGCATGGGCAACCTGGATAATTGTCCTGCCTTCGAAACGCCGCCGAGATCGTGCTGCCTCGGCGCCGCCTTTCAGAATCGGCTCACCGCCAGGTCGCTTTTCAACCATGCCGAGCCACCTATCGCGGCTGAGGGTAGAGCTCCTGACTTTAGTAACGAAGGGATGAACGAATGATAGTGATGGGTGGAGTTGATTAGTTGGTGAGATAGGATAGCCGCTAGGGAAACTCATCGTAGTTACCTCTCCAGACGACAATAAAGCTAGTACCACGATTGGATCTTGAGCGCCGGAAAAGTGTGGCGATGCGCGTGGAATGAGAAAAAATTTGGCCACTTCAGCACCCACCGGCGTTTCAAGAACAGTCTTTTTCTTGCCCTTAAGATACTCCGCTAGGACCTCCCATGAGGATGTAGCATAATTGGGCGTGACCCCGAGTTCGATGAAAGTCAGTCCCGAAGGGGGGCCATCGAGTGGCTGACCGCCAGCAACAAGTAGGGCCGAATCTTCGGGGTTCTGTTTGCAACACCAGGCTATTTTCAAGTAAGGATGCTTCGGCTTTGACTCTTCCGGGTGTGGCACCGGCCGGTCGACGTTAAAATCATATAGCGTGCGTGCCATGACGAGTCGCCCATCCTTCGAGGCATCCCAGAAGACCAAACTAGCATCATCATGTGCGGTAAGAACAAAAGTCCCCGTAGGATGCCAGAGCGCATGGGTAAGCTTAGGTTTCCTCAACGTGTCCACGGCTTGATGACTGCCGCCTGGCGTCCCTGGAGCAACCTGGTATTCGAAGAACCTGGTGGGTTCGTTTTGTTTGAAAGAATAAATAACGGCGCCATGGCTATATCCTATCAACAGTTTTCCAACGTCTCGCGGATGTAGCTGTAGAGATACAAGCGCAACAGCTCGAGCTCGAGGATCTCTAGCCGTCCAGAAGTTTGGGAGGCGGAACTGTGACAAGCGCTCGCGGTCCAAATCATATGCATAGATCTCGCCTGTTTGAAGTCCTAGAAAGCACCAGTCGAGCATAGGATCAGTTAGCATGCACTGAATGGCCCCTGGTGCGTGGAATCCAGTGATGCGAGCGCCGGTGTCGAGATCCCATACGGTGACTTCATTCTTAGTGTCGAGACTGATTAGGCGATTGGCGCAAAATTGGATATCCGCAAAGGAGCAGGGGCGTAAGGGAACGAAGAACTTTTGAACTCTCGATTGGCCGAACACATAAATCTTCCCACTGCCAAACTTAGACTCGATTGTGCCAATGGCGATGAGAGATTGGACTGGATCATAGGCCACACAACTGATCGGGACGGCATGTGAGCTCGACTTGCAAATCGCCCCATGGCGAAGGTGAGATCCAGCCAACGTACCTGATCTGGGAATTTATGCCATAACGGTAGCGCTCATCAGGGGCGAATAAACCGGGTAGGATGTTAGCAGACAGGTCTTTTTGCATGCCTGCCTGCTTTCCCCTCAGGAAGCTTGCCATGCTGGCAATGAGGACGAGGTTCGAGTCCCCAGAGAGCTCGAGACTAAGAAGTAGTAGTACCGAGATTAGTGACGATTGCACGACGATATATAGCGAGTGGATTCGAAAAACCTAGCCGACTCCGTTCGTAGGGCTGGACAAAGTAATGCCTCGATCCGAAGTCAGCTTGTAACTTGTACAGTGGGAGACGGTTAAGACGGCCCAGGTTGGGTCGTCAGTCATACGTCACCTCATGCAACCCGCTATACATGGCACTTGCATATAGGCGTACGCGCTTACTCCCTACTGCCAAGTCTACCTGTCTGCTCGGCCATCCAGTGGCATATCTCGCCTCCTCGGCGGGACAGTTGGCCGAGCAATAGGTATACCGGCCGAACAAAGGGGCCTGCAAGTGACCGAACAATGGGCAGACAGATGCACCCACTTTTATATGCTGACGAAGCTGGTCATGTGACTTGGCGTCAAATTCCATCATTACATAATATGTTTATCACACATCGTCGCGGACAGCAACGCGCTTTCCTAGAATCAACAATGAAAGATAGGGCTTGCTTACCAATCGATTTCTGCAACCGCCTGCGTTTCCTGGCATTGCTGTGACGGACCAGACTCTTCAGTGGCGAGCTGAATCCTTTCCTTCCCATTGCATCTTTTCTGCATTCTCGTCCGACTCGTTATATTCATTCCCTTTCGACATCGGATTCCCACGTTTCCGCCGACAGATAAGTCTCAACATCTCTGAGCTGCTTGCAATGTATGCATGGATGGCCTGCATCAGGACTGCATGCTGACACGAAGCAAAGTCTCGTCTTTTTCCGATCATTAATTCATTGTACAGGGAGAGCCCAGTCACGCCGGCGGCCAAATCCAAGCTGAATACTACTCCGGGCAAACGACTCGTCTCGCAAAAGTCGGTCGATCAACTCTATAAGCCATTCAAATGCCCCGGCTCTGCTATCAGGACGCCAGCGGCCGATCGTCCGGCGAGGAAGCGAAGAAAGGTCGATTACAAGGGCGCTGACGGCGACGACTCATCCGACAAGCCATACACCAATGCCGACCGATTAGCTCTTGCAAACAGAGATGTCAACCGATTCCCTGTTTTCAAGGCCAAGGACAAAGAGGCCGTGTTTAGGAAAGTCTTTGCTGTGCCGTTAATCAACAAAGATGCTGCCGGTTACAACCCCAACCGCCCTCCACCTACTCTTGGTCTGCGACAGGGGGCTGCCTTCGTCGCAAAGCCCTTGCACGACCCCAGCGGGGAATTTGCTATTGTGCTCCATGATCCGACCGTTGACGACAAGCCAAAAGACTCCGAAAAGACGGCCGACAGTAAAACAGAAGAGGAATCTAAAGAGAAGTTGGATGCTCCTCTCGTCCATAAGAGCCTAGCTGAGATTCTAGGAATCAAGAAGAAGGTTGAGGGCGAGCGTCCGAGAGTACCCGTCGTCATCGACCCCAAGCTAGCTAAAGTTCTACGGCCGCACCAGATTGAGGGTGTCAAGTTCATGTACAGATGCGTAACTGGCATGATTGACGAGAATGCCAACGGCTGCATCATGGCCGACGAGATGGGTCTTGGAAAGACTCTACAGTGCATTACACTTCTCTGGACTCTGCTGAAACAATCTCCCGATGCCGGCAAGACTACGATACAGAAAGCTATTGTCGCTTGCCCTTCTAGTTTGGTTCGCAATTGGGCCAATGAGCTGACCAAGTGGCTGGGAGCGGACGCCATTACGCCTTTCGCTATTGACGGCAAGGCGACGAAGGAGGAGCTGACCCGCCAACTCCGGCAATGGGCTATCTCAACTGGTCGTGCCGTTACGCGCCCGGTAATAATTGTTTCTTATGAGACTCTACGCTTAAATGTTGAAGAACTAAAAAACACAAAGATTGGTCTAATGCTGTGTGATGAAGGCCATCGCCTGAAAAACGGTGACAGTCAAACATTCACGGCTCTCAACAGTCTTGATGTGACCAGGCGCGTCATTCTCTCCGGCACACCCATTCAGAATGATCTGTCGGAATACTTTGCTCTCATCAGCTTTGCAAATCCGGGTCTCCTCGGATCGCGACTTGAGTTTCGCAAACGATTCGAGATACCCATTCTTCGGGGTCGAGACGCCGATGCCACAGAGAAAGACCGTCAGAGGGGCGATGAATGCCTTGTTGAGCTTCTCGCTGTTGTTAACAAATTCATCATTCGACGGACCAATGACATCCTGTCCAAATATCTTCCAGTAAAATATGAACACGTTGTGTTCTGCAACCTCGCCAGCTTCCAGTTGGATCTGTACAATTATTTTATCAAGAGCCCCGATATTCAAGCATTGCTGCGTGGCAAGGGGAGTCAGCCTCTAAAGGCCATAGGTTTACTGAAGAAGCTTTGTAATCACCCGGATCTTCTCAACCTTGCAGAGGATCTCCCTGGTAGCGAGCAGCACTGGCCTGAAGACTACGTGCCAAAGGATGCGCGAGGCCGCGACCGGGATATTAAACCTTGGTATTCAGGCAAAATGCAGGTGCTTGACCGCATGCTTGCACGCATTCGACAAGATACCAACGACAAGATCGTATTGATCAGCAACTATACACAGACTCTCGATTTGTTTGAGAAGCTCTGTCGGCACCGTGGATATGGGTCATTTCGCCTCGACGGCACTATGAACGTGAATAAGCGGCAAAAACTCGTCGACAAGTTCAACGACCCCGAGGGCAGTGAGTTTATTTTCTTATTGTCCAGCAAAGCTGGTGGCTGTGGTCTAAATTTGATCGGCGCGAACCGATTGGTGCTGTTTGATCCAGACTGGAACCCGGCCGCTGATCAGCAGGCCCTGGCCCGTGTATGGCGTGATGGGCAAAAGAAAGATTGTTTCGTATACCGATTCATTGCAACAGGAACAATTGAGGAGAAGATTTTCCAGCGACAGTCTCACAAGCAGTCATTATCGAGCTGTGTCGTTGATTCTGCAGAGGATGTTGAACGTCATTTCTCGCTGGATAGCTTACGGGAGCTCTTCCAGTACCATCCAAAAACCTGCTCTGACACCCACGACACTTTCAAGTGCAAGCGTTGTAAGCCCGGGGCGGCTCGTCAGTATATAAAAGCGCCTGCAATGCTCTATGGTGACACCAGCACCTGGAATCATTTCGGCAATGAAGGGCTTGCGTCTATTCAGGATCTCTTGCTACGACAGGAGTCCACCGAAAAGGAGGTATCTGCTGTGTTCCAATACATCTCTCATTAATCATTGCTTTTCGGATTAGACACGGGTATCCAGACTAATGACGGAACGATACGGCGTAATGGATTCAAATATGGGAATTATGGGAGATATTGCTTCTCTTAAGATACGAGGACCGTGGACGAAGTCGCCAGAGCTAGAGGAAAACCGAAACGGCTTTCGAGTCTCGATTATGCATTAGCTTGGCGCACAGCGAAGAGCAATAAAGTAAAACATTTGCTTACGAATGTGGTGATGTATTTCAGGCACTACGGACTATATACATTCTTATTTCGGTCGTGGTTTTTATGTCTTGAACTGAGATGGCCCATGGGCGTCCTAACGAGGACACATGTTGAGCTTGATCCTAATCACGCAGGCTCTAATTACCAAGTACACTAGACGTTGAAGGTGACAGTGAGAACTCGCTACAGCGGCCTCGAATTAGACCATTCTGGGAATTAGCAGTACTCAGACCTCAGGTTTTTGATGCTGCTACGTAATAGTTGACTACTCCCAGACAAGATCACGACGCCCGAACACTTTTCGGTAATTACATAATCAATTACATGATCAATCATTAGACTCCTCCACCAACTCCAGGTTGGATTTCGCCGGGGCTCACACGGACGTGAGCCTGACCAAGGACATCGAATACAGTACCTGCGCCAAGCTTCGTTTGCAAGCTACGGATCCGTGCTCCGTGGACCGTGCCTATTGTCAATTTGTCCCTAATTTTAGCTTTCAGCTTTCGCGTGCGCGACGCGTCGAATATAATTGCTGCCGATAGCCTATGACCAGGAAAATGATCATTCATGACCAGCCAAACAACTCTGCTGGCTCCCGAGTCCTGACGCGGTGTGAAAATCTGATGAGTCGCGCCTTAATTAGACTTTTCGCCACGGTCTACCTAGCATGGCTGCTAAAGCACGTCGAAGACGCGAAGGGTCCTGAGCGCGGGTACCCGTGAATATGCACTGGCTGTCAAACACATTACTCATTCTAGGTAGTGCACGTCTTGAAGTTTTCGACAAACGCGTCGAGGACTCGGGATCGACCTGTACGCAGCGTATAAATACCTCGTCTCTCCCTCTGACTTTCGGGAAGTCCACACTCGCGCTCGCTACTCCTGGCACTGCTGTCTAGCGACTCTGGCGTCTTTCATTCCCTTGGTCCCTGTCTCTTAGGACTTTGCATCGGCCAGTTCTCGACTGTCCGCTCACTCTTATGCGAACCTGCTTTCAATTGGACAGCATAATTCGGCGCAGTTGACGACGCGTATCTTCCGACGTCGAAGTTTTTATCTCTAGCAAACTCTTGTCACGATGGGCGTTAAGAACCCCATCCGGCCATGGGTTGACCCAACTCCGAGGCTGGTCGCGGTACGCGAGGCGCGCAAGATGCCACGACTATCCGAGCGTGCCCCGGAGGGCAAGGAATTTCTTTGCCGCGAAACGGCAGAGAAGCAGAACGGGCAGAAAAGAAAACACGATGATGAGAGTGTTGATAACGACGGCGAGACAGGTGAAGTTCCAGCACAAGACATCATTTGGTTGATGTTCCGGGCTGACTGTTGTATTCAAAAGACGTCCAAGCGAAGCGTGCCAAGACCACCGAACAAGATGATAGCACATCCGACCTTTGTATGTATTTCAGCTTGCCCTCTTATGGGTCCATTGTGTTGCTTACCATCAATGCAGCCGTGGACACTGTTCTTGATATGGTTTCTTTCCCGACCTTGAAGGAGATCTGTGCCAAGGTTTTGGCAGATGAGATTTCCGGGGCGAAACTCAAGGAGGAGCTCCTGTCATGCACCCAGGACGTATTAGCACGTTCTAGGAATGAGGCAATCCAGGAACGAGATGCGATCATCGAGGCGGCTGGCGCAGCGACGAGCCGAATCGTTGACAGGGCTATGAACAGCAGAAACAATCTGTGTGAATCTGATGATTGGGGCCACGCGCTGAGTCGCCTATTCCCTCGAATTGAAGCCTTGTACAGTCGCGGGTCACTTGTCCGAGGTCCAGAGTTGGCTTGGGAGGCGCTTGTCGAGGTTGCTGCTGAATGTGTATATACTTGGGATGGTGCCGAGTTCGATGTTTCGGGCGGTGAGGATGGCTGCGACGACTTCCATGAGGCGGTCGACAGGTTCATGTTGTTCATCTGCGAAGCGCAGAAGCAGAGCGGGAAGATCTCATGGCTGAAAGACGGCAGAAAGGAAGATGTCTGGCGTCTCCAAGAAGAACCCGAAGACCACGGGAGTCATATTTGCAAGTATCGGTACCAGAGGACTCTTGAGTTCTTGGAGAAGCTCTGAGCCCTGGGGATTGATACTTCGTTAGCAGGGGCTATGCTATCCGGGATTACCTACGAAGTACACGGCACTCTTGTCCACCAAGGATCACGATTACCACCGTTGTTGCCACAGCGAAATCGATCATGGATGGGTCGCGACCGGTGGTGTGCTGTAACAATGTAATTGCTGTATCTCGCGGAGTTCTGCTGACATGAGTGTTTCCGTACCGAGGGAGGAACCCTGTACTGACAATTAGATCAAACCTGGGGCTAAATCAAGCCTGAGTGAGTGTACGAGTCCTCGCTATACACAGATTTGTTCTCACTTCCATATGGTCCTTCACATGCCTCTTGCTCATTGTGCAAGACTATGGATGTAGTCGGTGCCAATTCTCCACGCGGCACACCTATATCCTCAGCATTTCGCTCATAGATCCGCGAGACACCGCCAATTCCCTCCAGCTCCATGAGTTTTCGGTATGGTTCCCGAACCCCTGGGCCCCCAATTACCGTATTCTACACTACACTACTATCGTCTTGACTCTCCGACTTGATATAGCGCTGCTGACAGGCGCATGGGGTGGATCCCAGCTAATGGGAAATGCAGGTTATACCAACAGACACACTGTTGGTGCGTGTTGCAGATGCACTTCCCAGCTCTGATTCGCCCACCGGCTTCTTCGTAAATATAACGGATGCCGTCCCGTTCGCAAAGGCCTTCTGGGGCTGTGTGTATACAGACGCTAGGCAGTATCTAAAGATACTACCGGTATAGGGTCGTAAGGCGGGTACATTTCTGTGTTTTCAGTCTGTTGTCCCCCCATCTCGTGCTGCTCAGACTCTCGCGTCGTCTGCCAACTTACTCGTTCACAGAAGTTATCTGGCGTCACCCACGGGTCTGTGAAGTAGAGTCGGATAGAGGCGAAACCGGCGTCCTTTTCTTCCCTTTTCAGATTCAACTGAAAATCACCTTGATGCGCGCTCAGCTCGCCTGTTCTTAATTTACATCTATCCTGTTTTGGAGTTACTCGCAGCGCCTCATTGGGCATCATGAGTACCACAGGCAATGACGCCAACTCGAACTGCTCGGAGCCTTTCACCACATTCTTCTACTCTCCCACCACCTCGTCTACTTATCGGCTCGGGGACACGGCTCCTATTCAATGGTATGCAGGTATTATCCCCGAGAGTACGCCCGCGGACGAGGCTGCGGCGCTCAGTATGACGTTCAGTCTGATCCTTTCGGCTTTCCGGAATGAAAGTTATATTTTTAATGTCCTGGGTACGTACGATGTTGCGTCTGTCAAAGCAGATTCCCGCACGGTTCCTGTTCATTCACCGTGAAGCATACTCGAATGTCCAACCTACTAAATTCTTCCTCGCGACCTGTA
This sequence comes from Xylariaceae sp. X802, assembly GCA_028637635.1. Taxonomy (NCBI): domain Eukaryota; kingdom Fungi; phylum Ascomycota; class Sordariomycetes; order Xylariales; family Xylariaceae; species Xylariaceae sp. X802. The sequence goes on along the minus strand of JAJFDH010000012.1, from coordinate 743,405 downwards.
GAAAACGTGACCATACCGTTCTCGGGGAGCAGTCCCAGAAGCCCCATATCCTGGAACTACGTTCCCGACGACAACTGTTCAACGACCGAGATTTCGTACGAGTGGCCCATTCCATCTGATTTTGCGCCGGCCTTTGCAACAGACTACGACTACGTCCTGAATGTGAATACCAAAAACGCTGTAGGAGACGGCTGGGACACGTTGAAGAGCAACCCCTTCCGTATTCTCACGCATCTCGCTTCTACAAATACAGCATCGGCACCAGCGAGCTCGGAAACACAGACAGCGGGTGCTGCGACTTCGTCCCTCACAAATCCGCCACCCACGAATCTGCCAGCGTCGAGTTCGCTGAGCACAGGCGCCAAAGCCGGGATTGCAGTGGGGAGTGTCATCGGCGGATTAGCATTGATAATACTCGGGGTCTGGCTGTTCTTCCGAATCAGAAGGAATAAAACGCCGGCGGCCCCGTCGGAAGGAAAGGCCGGGGATGAGTCCGACTCCGCGATGGCTTCGGCAGGAGAGGGAACCCATATGCTGCCACCCGTGAAGGAGAAGGTCGAGCTAGACAGCCGGGAGATGCTGTCGGAATCCGATGGCGCGGCTTTCTATGAGCTCCCGATCGCTGACCACGACGCTAATCAGGCGCAACAAGAAGCACAACAGCGGGATACGGTTGTTTCCGAGCTGTCGGCGTGATATTTACCTTTCTCCTCCAGGGTATATTTTCAATCCTTTTCTCTTGTCTCTCTTTTGCGGTTTATATCCCTGGCTTCGAACATCCTTCGAGGTGCATAGCGAGCCGCGCTGTATACTTAGGACACTGGACTAGATGGTGTTGAAGCAATTACCCATAGACTTGTTAGGGGGCGCCCTTCTGCCAGATAGGGCCAGAGAGATTAATGACGGCCTCAGGCCAACTTATACGTCTTGGGACTTATCTTTCTTTGTAGTGTAGCGTAATAGGTATTGCCTTTCGTCATCTTCATCCGCCTACACCAATAAATACCAACTTAGACCGGCGGCATTGGGCATGCGTTCATTAATTCGGGGTAATTGGCCGGTGACGTGGGCGAGGACACAGCTGTAGTGTTTCATTTGGGCCGGGGGTGAGAACCACTTGAATATGTATGTAGAGTAAGGAGACAATCGAGAGACGGGATACTACAGTCTATCCGTATGTAGATTCCCTTGGCTGGAGCTCCCGTGCCACCCATTATTCATCACAGTGGGCTAATGAATAAAGCTTGAGTGATCAAGTCGCGCTGTTGACGGGCTATTAACAGATGACTATACCACAGTAATAAATATCTCGTAACCCATATGTCTAAGTTTTATCCTCGAGAACCTTTGACGTATGAATTTGAGGCAGCCGAGTCGAGGACTCGAGCTGACCGTAGATCACCTAATGCAGCGAGCATCGCTTTGCCATTTAGTGTGCTTAGGAATCGAACCTAACTCAATACGAAGGCAGTCAGCTCTCCTAGCAGGGGCTTTAGGAATGTGGTCAGCGTAGGTAGTATTTGTGCTGGGGGTGACGGGGCTCGTCACTCGAGGGGTGGATCACGTAGTCACATTTTCTAATGTGGCATGCCTTGTTGTTGTCGAATGCCTATGGTGTTTTTTCTTGAGCATTATCAAGCTTCCAAACTCCAAAGATGTCATATCGATTCTCGATTGCATCAAACGTTATCGTCAGGCCTATGGCTACGCGAATGCGCCGCCTTGGCGGTCTATTGACCCCCTACTTGATTCGAGGTTGGTAATCAATTCTATAACTCTCACTGGCAGTTCCTGCACACCACGGCAGCACCATACCTGGACCACTTCATACACGAAATATCTGAAAGCTCCTGTCTTCTGACAGCAAGTTACTTGTTATATACTAGCTACAGCCTACACCACGGCGCCCATCGCACAGGAATAATAATGCCATCATAAACTGCAGACAATGCATTATGTACACCAATCAACAACCTGGACGGCGGGTAATACGTATTGATCCCTCCGCGAATCCTGGAATCGACGTCGGTAAACCAGGACAATATGATTTGTTTGATTTCTAAGGAAGCACGCCTTGCTATTCGGCCGTGATTGGTGGGGGTAATCCGACTCTGCTCCTGACATCCTCTTGTCTATCGTCCGCCAGATCGCGAAGCTTAGAAATCAGAAATTGCGAAGCTTGCCATGATTTACGTGATATATCCTGTATAAAGTACCAGAATATTGCGGCTTTTGAAAGCCAGCTCACGACTGTCACGACAGCAAAGCACAGCTTCACTCTGGGCAGTTCCAGACATCCACCGTCTTACGAACGCGACTATACATCTTCTAGAAAGGCCAGAGCAACAGAGTGGCTTACTTCCTGCTCTTCGTTATCCCATACAAAAACTCACACAGAAATCAGAAGTAATGGCGTTAGCTTTGATCATCGGCGCGGGCCCCGGCGTGGGCACGGCGACGGCCGAAACCTTCGCCGCCGCCGGGTTCAAGGTCGCAGTCGCCGCCAGGACCCAACGGCTCGACTCTTCCAAATACCCTTTCTTCCAATTCGACGCTTCTGAGTCGACGGGAGTCCCTGCTCTGTTCCAGAAGATCCGTGAAACGATTGGCATTCCGAGTGTTGTTGTATACAACGGTATGTGAATGTCTTATTCTTTTGCGAGCAGAGAGCGTCTTCCCTCAAAGACGACAACCCATTCCCTCCCCAACGAAGATATGAGATCTCGGTATACAAGGGCCCCTATTAAAATTGAAATTCCCAAATCTGGCGGAACCTCAGTTTACTCACACGGGAGAATAGCATACTCAATATCGTCCAGCAATGGCTCGCCAACGTTCGACATCGATAACATCGAGGCATTCCAGCAGGACCTAAACGTCAACGCGGTCAGTCCTACGATTGCAGCGCGCGAAGCCGTGAATGGATTCCTGGAGCTGGAATCCCAGGGCAAGTTAGCCCCTGGGGGCGGGACGTTTCTCTTCACCGGAAACATCCTCAACGACACGCCTATACCCGGCATGTTCGGTTTTGGCCTTGGGAAGACCACCTCGGCAGCCCTGATCAAGTTTCTAGCGCTCACGGCGTACAATGATAAACCCTTCAGGTTTGCTGCCCCTTCTTGTTCTTCCCTTGGCAGTGGTGAACGGTATACTCGCTTCGACGGTATTGGAGCCTAATATTGTGCTAGCTTCTACTATATCGACGAGCGTCACGCGGATGGGAGCCCGGTGGCTGAGGCGGTTAGCGGCCCTGCGCACGCGAAAGTGTTTCTCGAACTGGCTCAGGACCCCAAGCAAGGCCCTGTAAGTACTTGCCCCATGATGGTTGTTATTTTCTGCCTTAGTGATCTCAGGATTGGTCTGGTCATTGCGGTGCCTTGGTTCAACTGCCTGAGGCACTTCAAATTAACTGAATTTCGTTTGAAATGATGGTTACTAACCCCTGGCGTTGCAGTGGCAGTACACATTCAGCAAAGACAACGGATATCAGGTCTTTCCGAACACCTGGGTTCCCAAGGTTGCATTTTCCAAGGCAAATTAGGTTCCAGGAAAACTGCTATCTCATAGCCTGCAACCAACGGGCCTGATGCACTCTCTGCTCTCTCCGGGAATCCCAGCGTTTGGGTTCGAGATCTGTTGATTAAAGAAGCCTAACTTCGCTTACTTTTATGTTGAGGCTATGGACAAATCTATGGAGGCACGGGTTCGCTTCAACTTCGCCTGTCAATGCCTCGTTGATGGCATTGACTGTACATGTTGCTGAGATAACTGTGAAAGAGGTGATTTTATGAGATTTCCTTTGCGGCCAGTATATAGAGACTACGTAGTTTTCCTTGATAAGTACGATCCCTATTGGGAATATGAGATTGAGTCTTGAGAGCCTTTTCAGTGAACGTGTGTTAAGTTTTAACGCTAGATTGTTACCACGTACGGACAAATTAGCTAACATTGATCAAGCCAATCATTCGGGTACTTTCGCGAGTTCTTCTCGATGCTCATATTGCCCATTTCATGTATCTAGGTGGGATGGCCACTGCAGCGCCCATCGTGTCTTTTAACTCACAAGATCAGTTCTACCGGATTCTTTCCGTAGATCCAAGGAGCAATACCCCGTCACTCGTCTTACCCCATCCAGGTAATAAAAAGATCACAGGTGGCTAAATTCCGAATATACAAAGCTATACACCCCCAAAGACCATAATCCGCCTATCCTTGAAGTATACGGTCTTAAAGATCACTTCGTGTTCTTAAAACTATCAGTATTGGATGGCGGTTAACAGAAAAGGTCTACGGATGAGAGAGTCACAGATCTCAAATGAGCGTATCTAGGCCCGCAACTCCCGCGTCCGCGCGAATCAACGGCAATAGGATATGAACTGCGAATAAGTTCACTCCCCCTTCCCTAGATCTTGATCCCTAAGACCAGGGAGCGTTCACCACAATCTTCACTCTCCCAGCACCCAACAAGCAAAAAACAAAGCAAGTCCCTTCATTTTCAATCATTCATTCATATAAAGTATAAACCAAATCTATATACCAACCCAAATCTTCAACCAACCAACTAACCAACCACGTCCAAGCCAACAACCAACCACACAACAAATCAGAAACCCACAAGCAAAAAAAGATTCACGAAAAAGCCAACGCGATGTTTTTGGAATTATAACGGTAATAAGCATAGAACAAAGCCCGTTCCAAGACATCTACATTTTCAGGGGTGGTTTTCAGACGAAGACGAAAAAATGTGGTATCGTTTTCGTGCCGAATATATTAACCCTGGTTCACACACCCACCGCCTATCCACACACATACACACGCACCACATATGCCAATGCCCAATAAATACTACCTAATCCCTTTTTGTTTGTGGTTTCCCTGATCACATGACGACCTTGAGAGATAAAGTTAGCAAATAACACTTGTGAAAAGAAACGGGGAGAAAGGAGAGACTTACACAATCGCTCTCTTGCTTGCCCTGCGGAATACCCATCTGCTCAAAGGTAGCCGGGCCCGTCTTCACGGGTTTCGGCGGCGCGGGGGAAGGCGGCGGGTGGCTGGCTGAGGTGGGCGTGCCAGGAGCCGGCCAATTCTGAGCGGGCGGCGCGCTCGAACGACCAGCGAGGTCCATCGGCGCGGGCATAGGAGGGCCCGGTCGACCGCCGCTGCCCGGCCTGCTGCTGGCTTGGGGCACGCTAGCAGAAGAACTGGAGCTAGCACGGGGGCCCATCCCGCTGCTCATGATAGGCGTGCCGGCTGGGGGGATAGCCGGGTTGCGCTGGCCCAGGCTGTCGTAGCCCGGGCCTCCTCTACCGGCACTACCGGGCGGACCCATCTTATTCAACCGATTCGCCCCGGGCTGGGGTGGGAGGCTTCCGGTGGGTGCGTCATAACGAGGACCAGGGCTTGCCTGTCTGTAGCCGCCTGGGGCTTGGGATTGCCAACCCGAGGACCCGGGACGGCCACGGTTGGGATCCGTGCCAGCAGGTGGGATGGCGAGTTGGCCCGTCGGCGGTAGACCGGGCGACTGCGTGCGTATACCGAACGCACTTCCCGAACGATCTGCGATGGGACCTGCGGGTGGCCTGCCGCCCTGGTTGTAACGAGGGGACATTTGTGATTTTGCGATTCCTAGTTCGTCCTCGGGATATGGCACTCCGGAGGCTGTCCTACTCAGATTGAGTGGTGCTGGTTTGTGGTCTTCGGGATACGGCATCGCGGGTCTCGTCCGGTCAGGGAGGTTGATGCCGAAAGCAGGTCGTCCTGAGCCGGTGTATTCGGCGTCAAAGGCATGTGTTCGGGGCGACCGTTGAGGAGATACCCTAGGGGATACCTGCGTTTCCGATACGGTAGGCATGACGCTACCCATTTGCTTGAATCGGTCCGGCCTCTTCCCCCGTTGAGAGCCATGTTGAGACTTGATCCTCGTCAAAGTTGAAGTCTCATGGTCGGCTTTCGAAAGTGTCTTGGCTTGCGACAGACTTTCCAGCCGCGCCACTGCATCCTCATTGCCGTGCTCGGCGGCGAGCTCATACCACTTGCGGGCTTCTCTGACGTCCTTTTCCACCGCGATACCAATTTCGTAATAGTAGCCCATAGCGAATTCGCCGGTCGCCAGCTTCGTCTTGGCTGCCATCTGTGCGTACGTAAAAGCCAGTTGTTCGTTCTTAGCGAACTCGCCTTCGTACCCAAATAGAAACCAACGGCTGACGCCTAAGCTGGCCTCGGGCTGGCCTTGACGGGCAGCGAGGCCGTAGTAATGCAAAGAATGAGACGGCATAAACTCGCATCCAAGTTGGCACAGCTCGTAGGCCTGGCCCATCTTCAGCTGCGCCTTGGCAAATCCCAGATAGGCAGCCTTCTCGATGTACTGCCGGGCAACTGCCATGTCGTAGGGCAAGAGTCCCTCGGGCACCACAACGTCGGGCAGGTCCCTCCCTACCAACATGCCGTAGACAAACGCTCCCTGGGGCGCATCTTCATCCGCCGTATCAGCAGCTTGGCGGATCAGGTCGAGGCCTTTGGGGATGTCCTTGGGCAGACCACGCTGGCCAAGCAGATTAATCATGCCTAACCGATAGGCTGCCGCCGAGTCTTTGTTGGCGAGCCCGGCCTGGTAATGGCGCATGGCCTTGTCCATGTCATTCGAGTTCTCGTACAGCATGCCGATGCGGTAGTCGGCGCGGCCCCATCCTTGCTTCGCGGCCCTTACGTAGCCGTTGTAGGCCTCTTTCTTATCCTGGCGTCTGCCGAACTTACCGAACTCCAACCACTTGCTCCGTATAAACAAGGCCTCGGGATGGCCCTGGTCAGCCAGATATGACACAATATTGATGGCATCGACCCGCAAGTCATGTTCGAGTTTGGGAGTGGTTGCCCGCACGGGTGGCTCTCGCTCGTTGCCGCTCCGAGTGGCTTCAAGTTCGCGTACGGCCGCCTCGGCCGCTATCTCGACATAGGATAACACATCACGGGCCCAGCATATCTGCATGTCTGGGTCATTGGAATGGAGCACATGTTCCTTGCTGTTGGCGAGGACGGTCTCCTTCTCCTCGTCGCTGGGTGGTATGTGTTCCCCCGTCACCTTGGGGAACGGCGAAAAAGAGGGGAAGTCGCTCATGGCGCTACGAGGTTCCTCGAAGTGCGAGTCGTCGTCGTCGGGTTGGAGGGGACTGAAGTTAGAGGCGGGGCTATACTCGTCAGGGTTCGGCCTGTTGACGTGGTGTTGCTGGGCAGAGGTTTGAGTAGTGATGACGTTGGAGAGCGAGGGCTCGCGATGATGGCGGGTTCGGGTTGCGGCTTCGTTGGAGTGGTGCGTAACGTCTATTGTAGCTTCGAATTCCAAGCGTTGGAGACCTTGTTGCATGTTCTGGGGGACCTCTGGCATAACCCTGCTCTTGGTCATTAGCCCGGAGAACTCAAGTGTCTATCATTGTCGAGTCGGGGCGGTGAAGGTAGTTGGTTGTTGAAGTAGTAAGTGCAAGAGACTAAACAGACAAAAAGGGGCATCGGGCTGCCATGTCTTCTTATACAAGTACCCTACCACTTTGTCCCTTACGAGCTGAACAACTAAATAAGCACGGACAGACTGTACAGAATAGTGCACGTGGCCATAACTCAAGCTGGAGAAACGCACCTTTGGGGTGAAGGGGCTAGGACTTCGGGCATAGAGAAATCGTCGACGCCGCCTGGATAGAAGGTGGCCCCGAATTGAGGCATGTCTGGGGAATCGTGAGTCTGTGAGCCTGCATAAATCGCAAATGACTGTCAGCAATGACCGATTGCCTGCAATGGCAGCTTGGCGCGTAGCAGCGGGCGCAATTTTACGGCAGACACCGCTTTTAATTAATAGTGAATGCTACTTAAGCCGGTACTTAAGTCTCGAGGGTAAGCAGAGCGCAGAAAGGAGACCGAGCCCGCTGGCTGTACATCGCAGCGGGGCCGGAGTCCTTGATTTTTTGTTTTTGTTTTTGTTTTGTTTTTATTTTATGTTCTTATTTGTTCGGCAACGTAGTTTCTTTGTCGCTCCGTCTCCGACTCCCCTCCTCTCTCTCTCTGTTTGTGTCTCTCGTCTGTTTCTGTGTATGTTCTGTTCTGTACGGAAATATTCTGCGTTCCGTCTTCGCCCCGTGGACTAGGCAGGTAGCGTCCCTATTTGGCTGATATGAGGAATATAGGCAGCGAATTGGCAATGAAATCCGGCAAAGAAGGGGATGGAAGCCCGGCAGTCGTTGCCAATGGTGTCGCAACCAGTCTCGGAGCCAGGCTCTCTTTTTCCGAGTGTGATTAACGCCGGCGCAAGACCGCCAATCTCAGTTTGATTGTTCAACTGGTGTTTGATGCCTTTTAGCGTCGCCGGAAGCTTGACTCGAGGCGCCTAATCAAAGCGTAATGGGGCAGGGATTCTCGCAAATAGTGCGATACGACATGTGGAATCTGACAGGCTGGCTTGCGTAGGACCTCCATGGCACGACCTCCATAACACGACCAACACGACCCAACAGAGCGGACGTCCCATTGCACTGTCAGACAATCGGGCTGTGCAGTGTACGCAGCAGGCAGCGCAGAGGACCGCGCCGCGGCGGTATAGTGACTATCGCATGGCATGGAGCATTACAACCAGGTACCCCAGACTGCCGATGGAGGTGTGCCTGACTAGCTAAATGGGGGCCCGGTCGGTGCCAATGACAGCTTGACGCATCCATGCCGCGCTGCAGCGTTACGACCCCTGATGCACGTCCGTATTGTCACAGCTATCATGGAGGTACCGGTAGGTATCGGTAGAGCACATCACCGTCGGTGCCCAAGTGCACACCACTATTGAACAGGGCTGACGCGACGACCGCATAGGCCACAACCGTCGTCAATGCTTATGCCATCGGCAGGGAGCTTGAGCATTGCATCGCGGCTGTGCGGTTGTGGGAACGTGTCCGCCATCTGATATCAGCTTCGGGTTTACGCAGTAGCACGATGACGAGTTCTCCGGATCAATCAGTCGATGCGGCACGGCGCATCGCGTCGCGTTGGTGATGTCTCACTTGTGACATTGAATCAAGGGAGGCTGCTCCGGGGCGGCCGCGCCTCGTCGATTCCTTGTCGGGGAGTTGGCAAGCGCTTCGGTGAGGTCTGAGCGCCTTCAACTTGACCCAAGACGGGAACATCCGGGAGAGAGAGAGAGAGGAGGGATGTCGGAGAAAAAATGCTTAAGAGGCGTGTCTGCCCCGGGTTGCTCGGGGCCCAGCCGCAGGACCGGAACCGACACACCCTGCCATGAACGAAAAAGGAGGTATACGAGAATGAAAAAGACCGGACCTACCTTGGCTGGCGGGCCGCGTAGCTCTCGCAGAGTATGGTGCGGCCATGGTGGCGGGCGGTTGCGGTTATTGCCAGGGTTGTTCGTTTAAGCTCACTATCTCTTGGATAGGTAGGGAGGCGGAATTGTAGGATCGAGAGGAGGACCGAGGGGAGCCGCGCCCAGGGCAGGAATTGGTAGAGAGGGAGGGTGAGGGGGACGGCTTAAGTGCAGCTACGTGTACCAGTATGCGCTTGGGCGCCTCCGCTGCGTAGGTTTGATGGGCAGCTATTAGCCTCTGCCAGGCGCGTAAAGAGAAACAACTGACAAAGGGGGTTTACAGTTATCCGGGTGCACAAGACGGGCGAGACAACCTTGGAAGCGGGCGCAATCTGAATGGATGGATGGCAAGAGTCTTAGTCAACTGTCGTGAGTCAGGCTCGTCATTTACTACCAGGTATCTCAGTTAGTGGTAGACACGGGTTAGACGCCGGCTGCCTTTTATACGTTGGCAGCTCTCGGTCATTTGGTTTGCTTGATTCTCCGCTGGGCTGCGCATGGTTATACTTGGTTATACTTGGTTATACTCGTATCTATTCCGGTCTGCCGGGTGCTAGGTACTGGTGTGGTTCTCGAGCCATTCCCATCTCCTGGTGTACTATGTACAGAGGTTAGGTAATTGTTCATGGAGGGAATACCGGTACATTTACGACACACGAAATCTGAACCCGAGGCGCCAAGCCAGCCGCCGTGACGCGCAATTCATGAGGCGTACGGTGTATACAGACATGCAGATCACGACCTAGAAATTATAAATACAGGGTTAGATGGTTTACTGGAGCACATGCCATGATGGGCCATGGGATGAAGAAGAACTGTAGGTAGGTAGGTATGAATCCCCTTAGCCACACTCCGTTGCTATTTTGGGTACGTGGTGAGATCTGTCTACGTAATGCGGTTCGAACCTAAGACCACGTCCACGTCCACGCCAACGTCCTGCAGATCTTGAGCACGTAGGCAGTAGATAGTGGTGACAATGCCGCGGTATGCCATCAGAGGTCACCAGCAAGGGAGAATTCTTGGAACGCGACTGATAAGCCGAATTCCAATTCTCAAAAGCGCGCTTTCATTGCCTGCCGTCCAACGCCCTTCCTCACCAAAGGGAGAATGCAGGCTTGTGGCGTGTCTTTGCGCTTACACCAGCTCTGCTGTCTGTTCCGTGGTCTCTGTGGAAAGTTGTACCGCCCATGAGACGGTGAAACCTCGAACGAGAGGCACGTGGGATGCTCGGTATCCTGCTAGCTCTCGTCCGTGGCAACGCCCAGGGCAGTCAACACTCGATGATACGAACGACAGTGGCCATGGCAGAAATTCGGCATATCTCATACCAATTAGATAGATATCAGAATATCAAAAATCTCCCTCAGAGTCGCCTAGGATCGAAAGATTGGCAGTGCTGAAAATGTGGTTAAGAGAGGTAGGTAATAGGTATCTCAATCCGACCGTACGTACGAAACCTTATCGAGAGAAACTGTTGTGGCTGTGATGGCGCATCCAGCCACATCTTGAAATGGTCAGCCACGGCGGGCACCCGGTGTCGGACTGGCAACCGGGTGGGTCCATTTTGGCCGTCCGCCAAGCTCCAGCTGTCTTGCGTCTCTGTCGTCAGCCTTTCAGCCTGCCCGCCGTGTTCCAGCCAGAACCAACAGCTAATACCTATACTGCCGGATTCTTCGATACGACCACCACGATTGCCTTGCCAATAACAGACACCATCTGCATGCAGAACTGCAAAGAACTACGGAAACACGAGTAAAGGTTGCGGGAATAAGGAGCCCCCATCTTCAACAACCCCGGCCCGCCGTATCTCAGCGCCGCCAACATCAACCTCGTCAATACAATTGCAGCCTCCACCCGCCATCATCATGGCCGAACGTACCCTCCAGCAGATCATCTCACAGCTCAAATCCCACCCAAACGCCCCATACAATGAGGCATCCAAGCTGCTCTCCAAAGCCAAGATTGCCCTTCTCCAGCTAAAGGCCGTGACGCCATCCGCCTCCACACCGTCCTCACATCTAGCCCTGGCAAGGCAAGTCTACGAAGCCGGCGCTCTGTTTAGCATCCGGGCCAAGGACGCCGACGCCTTCACCCGATATGTGACGCAACTGCAACCGTTCTACGAGCTCGCCGACGATGCCGACGGCGGAAGCAGGAACGGGGAGGAAAACCGGAATAAAGTGACGGGGCTATATCTATTGCTCTTATTGACGCAGGGCCGGTATGCCGAGTTCCACTCGGAGCTCGAGACCCTGAGCACAAGGGCTCGCGGAAATGATGAGATCGAGCGCGATCGTTACTTGGGGTACCCGATCAAGCTCGAGCGGTGGTTGATGGAGGGCAGCTACGATCGCGTCTGGAATGCTATGAAGAGCCGGGAGGTTCCGAGCGAGGAGTACGGCGTCTTTTCCGAAGTGAGTACCTTCAGCTACGAGGCCCTCCCACTTTCTTGTATCCCTCTCGTACTCCTCCCAAGAGACAGCATCAACTAACCATACCACCCGATAGATTCTTACCTCCCAGATCCGGTCCGAGATCGCTTCCAGCAGCGAACGCGCATACCCGTCTTTACCACTTAGTAGCACTAAGTCACTGCTGTTCCTCGACTCCGAGGGTGCCGTGATCGACTTTGCGCGCCACCGGGGCTGGATCATCCGCGACGGCCAGATCTACTTCCCGGCGGCCGAGGGCGCCGAAGATGGGGGCGACGAGAAGGACGTTAGCCAGATGGTCATTGAGAATACACTAGGATATGCACGGACACTCGACACCATAGTTTAAGCCTGCCTAGTCCACATGTATCCCTGCTACACGTTCTTCTGTCCCATGACGAGTGAACATTCAGCTTTCTACCACCAGAAACTCAGGGGAAGATACGGCCTCGTCACGAGATAGCATTCTACCCGTGTGAAAAATAGGTACATGAGCCCACGGATCCAGAAGATAAACGACTTGAGCATCACCTGACGGAAGAAAGCAAGGGGAGAAATAAATGAATACATAAGTAGCTGGGCACTGAAGCTGAATCCGCAAGTCGTGGGGGGGCGATAATATCCTCAATTGCCGGAATATGAAGTACGGTCGCCTCACCTCACCCCCAGACACGGCAAATAAGTCCGCCCCCGGTGTTCCTTATAGACCATAGAGCATAGCAACGAGAACAAACTCATGGAACGTGAACTTTATATTTTTTGAACTGTTTTCTATTGTGTTTCGTTGTTATTCTGCTATAGTATAATTGTGTGGCATCTGCATCCGTGACGGGATATCTTGCGAGACGAACAAGCGCCAACCTTGGGTTCGCGTTTATATCTAGTTTGGGAGTCGGTTATGAGTTTGACCCGTTGCCGCTCCGCCTCGTGAAGCTGCACCATATAGCTACGATGCTGGTCCCGTTACCCTAGGTACCGTACGCAGTGGCGTAGTATCAAAGAGTGGAATAACAGCATGGTCGAATCCATATCACACATCACGCGACTCAACGCAGTGCACGACCACGGTATGCAATGTATATATTCATTGAAGCAGCCTTTTTCTCGACTCAGATGATCGAAGTACAAAACACCTGGCTTTCACTCCCTCCACTTCTTTCTAGACGTCAACAAGATATTTTGCAGCCTTCTGCCCACAGTTGTTCAACGTCTAATATGTCAGACACTGAGCTGCCTCGGTCTTTTTTTCTACCTATCTCTTCCTCGAGAATTTGGGCGATGGTTTGTTTCCCGACCAATGGCGGCAGATAGCAAATCCCGCCGCCCGACCAACCGCCAATTCGTTTCCGTAAGACATTTCTGCATTTCACCCCTTTGGGAGACAGAGGGGGGCGTTTACAATTCACGCAAACAGCCTTAAGCCACTACCATGCTTGCCTATCTCGCAAACCTGGCACACAACACAGACGGTACCCTTGTACTTGGAGTGGTATTTGGAACCGTCGAATGCGCACTCCTCGTACGCTGTGCCGCTGTAAATGGGTGTATAACTAGCGGCACAAATGTCAAATTCGGCAAACTGATCATACTCGATCTCGACCGCATCGTGTGGGTTCCGCTCACACTGCGCCTTCATTCGCTTGGCCTATTTATATCGCGTTAGGTCAGACCCAAACACCAACGGAAGCAGATGGCTTAAACTTACACTGTCTAAAATCCTGGCGGCACCGCCATTTGCGAGTATACGGTTAGCGAAGCTCAAGGCGGAACTCAAGTTCTTGCTTCGGAATGCTAGGTTCATAGCATTAAGCAACGCTATTTGGCGATGAGGAACCTCAATCTTAGGGATAGTGAAGTATGCTGATAGCTCTAGGCTACGCTTAAGCAACTCCGGATTACCGTTCACAACCTCTGGTGTACCGAGTGCTCTCCGAGCCAGCTCAATCGACATAGCAACTGTGTATTCGCTAGCCGAAGCAATCAACTTCTTAGCTTCAGCAACCTCGCTATCGCTTGATACAGCATTGGCAAGGATTGCATGAAGAATGCCGCGGAATATTCTTACACCATCTTCAAGCTTGTTCGAGCGCATAGATTCGTAACCTTGGTGGAGGTCATTCGACGCGAGGTTCTCGAGGTCTCGAGGAATGAGGGGCAAGACCTTTCTAGGATCTGTTTCATCTAAGTTCCGACGCACATAGTTGACGAGTGGGGGGAGGCCAGCAGAGGCCGGAAGGTATGTTTTTGTTGCCGAGTATATCTCCATAAATCGAGGCTTGAGTGGCGCAAAGTTCACTGCTCCTACTTGTCGATTAAGCAGATTCATAGCCGACTCGAACGACCCAGCAGCCACATGATCCGCCGCTATGGGAGAATTCCGCGCCCACAGATCGGCCTCACTGCTGCTAGCACCGCCAGCGTCGACGTTCACAACTTCGGCAAGCTCGCTTTCCGCTTCCGGAACGATATCGTCGCCCATGTCCCAACCAGCAGCATCTTCATCGTCGCCAACCTCCATTGCGTCATTCCGCTTGGCGCTTGTATCTTCCTCGGCCAAATCGCCATCCTCGAGGACGTTCGAAGTCGGCGGTTCGTCCTCTAGGGTCATGCCTTCCAATTGGCCAGCAAGGGCTTTCTCGAAGAAAGACTGGGATGCAGCTTTCGTAGGCCAGTTCGCCTTGAACGTAGGTACTATCGGCTTTGGCGTTGGGAGCAATTCTCCGAACTTTGGCAGGGAGAGTTGGTCCTCTGTGACTCCTGTGGCTTCTAAGATGGACTGACACTCGTCTTCGAGACCATGTGCTTTGGCCGTCATGTATGCCAGAGGATCTAGGAATTTGTTAGCCAGATCTCGCATGCGAGGCAGGCGTTCACTCACATAAATCAACATCTTTGAACATCTGTATCCTGTCCTCAACCTCGCCCAAGTAAAGGGCATTCTGGAACCTTGCAGTAAAATCACCCCGGTGTTCGGCAATCTTAGCCATCCTTGCTAGTTTGGAGTGGTCGCCGGTCGAGAGGTACAGGAACGACAGTTTGTCAAACTGTTTCAGTTTCTGGTACGCCATTTCAACAACTTGATGATTGCCATGCGCTAAGGCCTCAGCGCCCAGCCTAGCCCAGAGCTTTGGTCGGTCCAGTTCCTTAGCCATTTCAACCGCTACGTCTAAGTTTCCGCATTCTATGGCGAGCTCGAATCGAGTTGACGGGTCTTGGACAAATTGCAAGGCGATCTCGGGATAGCCTTTCTTCTGTAGATAAGAGATAATGGACTGGCCAACTAGACTCGATGTGCGAATAATATGCAGCATCTCTTCGTAGTTTCGCTTCACCAGGGACAATTTGAACCTGTATTCAGTAGGATCAATGTGAAGGATCTTGGGTTTAGCAGATCGATCAAGGCAGTAAACGTTCCTGCCCTTGACTTTGACGAGGTACACCGTTTGGTCGAGGGTTCTGACAATACCGTTGTCTCCGTTCATCAGGGTGTATTTGATATGATTCAGCGTGGAGTACAGAAGAACGCCTGCGTCATCCCAGGTGGCGCTCTTAATCCTAATAGTTTCATGCAGCGAGCTAACCTGCTCAAGGGTCTTGGTAACAATAGTCACGTTGTGCTTGCTCAGAAGCGCCGCGTGGAGACCATCGTTCGACCAGACGACATACTTGACGCCATTGACAGCTAGCTCGGCAATGCTCTTCTTTTGCTGAATATCATATAAATGAACAGCGGTAGGGGTGATGATAAGGAGATTTCCGGTACCGCCGAAGTAGATGTCTGTCGTCCCGACTGGGGGCTTGAAGGACCGCGCAGTATTATTAGATAAATCCTTGATATCAACCGTCTGGGTTGATGTGTTTAAAACAGCAAATCTGTTTCGGGCAACGAAAATAGCCGAGTTCCCTTGTCCACGCTTTGAATCCGTTGCATCTAATGCCCCAGATCCATCCCGGGGAAGGTTGATAAGCTCGTATGAGCCGCCTTCAGAAGGAGATGTGACGAGAACGGAACGCTCGGCGGGATTATAAGAGAGCGTCCGAGGCGGGACCCAGGCGCTTCCGAGTCGCTTCAAGGAAAGCAAGGTTGGGCTTTCGGCGTTCTTCTGGAAATCATAAGAGCGGACGTGCTTCTCTTTCGTGATAAAAAACAGCGTATTTTGGTGGACAGTAGATGCAGGCCGCTCTCTCTCTAGCTTGAAGACCATAACACCGTTATCGTGACCGGCAGCGAACAAGTTAATTTCAGGATGGGCCGCAATGACCCAAAACCGGTCATTCTCTCGTTTGAAAGATTGGACAGACGTCCGCTTCTGCGAATCCCACACACGGATGGTCTTGTCCTCGCCACAAGATAGGATGAGGTCTTGATGTGGATGGAACAGGCATCCCGAAGCATTCTGGAAATGACCACGGCAGGTATCAACTTCCCATGCTTTTGTTTCGCTAAAACGCCATAATTTCACGAGGCGATCATCACCGGCCGACACAATGTGTGGAGCGGTAGGGTGAAACGACACCCAATTTACACCCCGATCGTGTCCTTCCAGCACAAACTTAACCATCGCATCGGTGTTACCAAACATGTCGGTTTGTTGCGCGTTCGATCGAGCGACTTGGTCTTCGAAAGACATGGCGGTTGGGGCCGAGTGCTTCTTTCTCAAACCGGAGATATCCCAAACACGTACGGACTGGTCGAGGGAGGCCGAGACAACTAGATCGTCCTTGGGATGAAACTGCGCACACATGACATAGTGATTGTGGCCGGTCATGGTGCAAACTACAATGCGTATTAGCACAGAGTATTCGCGCGCTTCGTGAATGGTAAGGCCTTACTGAGTGAGCGATTTTGCCAGTTCCATATCCGAATGGTCTGGTCGTCGGAGGACGAGATGATCCACGGCAGCTCGTGGTGAAAGAAGACGGTGCGGACATAGTCGAGGTGGCCGTTCAAGGTGAAAAGACACCGCCTTGTCTGGTAGGACCAGACCTTGATCTTGTAGTCGTCGCCACCCGAGACGAAGAGCGGCTGAGTCTTGTGGAAGTCGATACCCCTGACAGGTCCATCGTGCTCTTCGAATCGATCTATTAAGGTACCCATACGATAATCCCAAAGCTGAATAGTCGAGGAGTGGAGGGAGACGAGGATCCATGGCCTAACGGTCGACAATCAGCTCAACTCTCTGCGGCAAGTAGAACAGAAAGAATGCCTCTCAATCGATACCTTTTGGGGTGGAACGCAATGCCCTTTGCCCTCGAGGACTTGGACTCAAACTACACGACAAAGATCAGCGAAAGCCCCCACGGAATGGAATCGCCATAGCAGCAGCTGATAGACAGGAAGCGGTCTGCACCTTTGTCAACATTCCAGAAGAGGCCTGCATGGTGAAGGCGGTAGGAGGAGGACCCCCAAGCTTAGGTCATGAACTCGTTGCTGTTCACAACAACAGAACACACCAGCTGGTCGGGTTTACCACGCCGGTATATGAGAACGGACAGGGAGAGGACGCTCGAGTCGCCAGATCGACTAGGCGACGTGGCGCGGTGTGGTGATATAGGCGGGTGGGAGGCGACGCGCGGAGGTCATAGGTTGTCGACAACGCCAAAGGGTTATGGTTATGAGTGATGCTCAGGTGTCCTTTTAGTTAAGGTATTTGGCAGGCAGCGCAAATGGTATTATTAGCTCGCCGGGCCCAGAAGACAGGCACCTCTACAGGGGTTTCATTGCAGGCTGTGGGGTTCGTTCTTGGGCCGTTCTTCAGCCGGCGACGATTGTGCGCAGGTGTCAGCTAACTGGGGCTCGGCTTACTAACCAGGTACCGTTATAGCAATTATCATCCATAATACATACCTATGTACGGTACTTAGGTAGGGGTGATTTAAATCGCTCTTCCGTATTGACTTCGCGGAACTTGCTGAAGCTCTTGCACTCGAATCGAACGTGTCTCAAACCTAGGTCTGGCTGCTAAGCGATCTTTGTCGGGGGACTGCCTTGACTCGGGCCGCCCTTGATAGTAGCCCTTGATGGTAGCCCTTGATGGCATTATTACACGCTTATCACGCTTAGACCGAGAGGTGTCGAGAGGCAAACTAAAGCTGCAGACGAGCTCTGTTCCAGTGCATACGACCACACTCCCCAGATTGGGTATGACAGGCTATGAGGATGTGTATCTCGGACTGTTAGGTCATGTCTAGAAGGGTATTTGAGTCGGCAGGGGACGCGCTCTGTTCTCTAGAGTGAAGCGCGTGGCAGCAAAGGTCAATAAGTAGGCTGGGCGATCGTTATTGTTGAGGAGATAGCCCAGGAATCAACGAACACTGAGCTCTCCCTGTACTAACACGCTTTGTGACCTTACCCTTGAGGACCGAAGGGCATCGATCTATACACAATACACTCATACTTGTATACCCCTCTTGAAACTCGACCATAGCTCGAGCAGGAGCTGTAGCATCATATTGGACAGGCGGAGAAGGATTGTCACAGTAGTATTCCGGAGAGAAAGGGTTCTATAAAGTCTCAACTTTCAAGGTGTCCGCGTACTGTCAAACTTAAATGTGCCACGCCAAACCATCGGAGTACCTGGTCTGCGATCGATAGTCAGGTTTCGAGGTAGATACATAAGCCAGGAGGCCGCTTTTAGTAAGAAGATGGGCACATAAATATTGAGTCCCGACTTATACAGCGCCTTCGTGATCTAGGTCGATAAATTACCTGTCTTCCAGCCTATCTAGAACTGTGGCTCTGACACCAATCCACTGATCGAGTCTCGGGAGTTGACCGGGCGCCTTTTTTCCAAGCTGTAACATTTTGCTCGATTCTTGCCTTCTGCTATCCACGAATATGGAGCCTGACGGGAGAGCACGCGGTCTGTACAATCTTCAATCTTTGTGGAAATCTCACCGTGGGAATGAACCTGGGGAGCCGAGTGCGGTTGTTCCATTCCTACAGTTACCACTTGAATTGGTCTTCCTCATAGCAGAATTCCTCACGCCCTTAGACCTTGTTCTACTTTCCCAGTCTTGCCGCTGTATCCGGGCTATTCTAGGAAAGCGCTCAAGTGCCAACTTTTCTCGCACCGATTACTTCACGTATCTCGCTCGTGTTGCTCGGGCACTGCCAGAGCAGTGGGTGTGCGATATCTGTATGACTCTTCACCTCATCGAAAAGCTCGACACGCCCACATCCCAATACATAGGTGCCTCGTGCCCTATTCGCTGCGGAGCATACGCATCACTTATGAGCTGCTCCAGGACTCTTGATATCCGGATTCAGGACTATCACGTTCAGCTCGCTCTCAAATACACTCGTTTACAGCAGCGCGCATACAACACCTACCTTCAAGGCTTATTGGAGCCGTGTTATCAAATAGAAATGAGCAACAATCGGGGCGTGCCTCATACAATGTATTATTCGGCCTGTCCTAGAGTCATTACGGGTAACGATGGCAATTTTCGGTTCTTGCTTTTTTCAACTTGGCGATATCTCGGGGGTAGCATGGTCATGCATCTTGACCACCTACGTAGTATGGTCGCTTGTCCCCATCTGCTGTTACCAACAATCGATGAAGCTCTCAGGGCCCGGCACGACGACGAGGAAATGACTGGCGCTTGCCCTCGTTGCGCTACCGACTTCGCATTGAAGTTTCATTCCGGATATTCAATCGTGCAAGCCTGGCAGGATTTCGGGTCAGAGAACTCCCCTGTTGACATTCTTTGGAGATTCCAAGTCAAACGGTTCTTGGATGATCTTGAATGTCTAAACTCGCCATGGTCGTGGCCCCCGCCATATCACGAGCCGGGAAGTATAAGAGACCTCTACTGTTACGGGCCTGAACCGAAAATACAAGAATAAGCGGCCAAATCAGGGTCCGGATCGCTGTGAGCGCGTTATCCGTATCAGACGTATTCCATGGTGCGGTTTGGTGTCGTCAATTTCCCCCTTTTTTGCCTTCAATGAGAACAGCAGCGATGCCATGGTGATGGATTACCCTGTATCTTTCGAAGCCGGACTGGACTGTCACTACAAAGATTTCGTTACCATCGCGCCCGTCATTCTACCACGCGCAGCATCCAAAGCGTGCGTGTCAATGAAAGATTTTGTTGCCATGAAACCATATTCGACATGGCACATTCCCTCCTGCACATGCGGTGTATAGGTAAAGTCTGAAATGCATGTCACCAGTCTCATCTTTCGACCATTTCTGCGAAGCAATTTACCGCACACAAAGCCTAAATCGCTTGAAATTAGCCTTCAACATGACTGATAGTGGTGTTTTTATCAAAGTACCTAAACCCGACGAAGAGGAATGATAAAGAATGTATAGCACAGGACTTTCGACATCAAGAGGAAGAACGGAAGAAGGAGGCAGCGGACATCAGGAGGAAGATCGGGGAAGATTAGCAGCGACGCCCGCAAAATGGAGGGAAAAGCGATAGCTCAGAAGCTCGGCTCTGCTGATGTATAGTAGCGAGTAGTCGACGCCGTTGCAAAGATGGGGGCACAATTTGCAAGTACGCCGCCGGATGAAGGGTAGCCAGCCGTCAACGCACACGGAACAAGCACTGAAGAAAACATGGCGCGTGGGCGGGCTTCGTGGGTGGACTCATATCCCGGGTCGGGGCGGTAGAAAGGGCTAGAAACGGGGCATGGTGCGAACAACGTCGGCGATGGCTGATACCTACATAGCTAGTACCAAGTGCCTATCTAGATTTCTACGGATCATGAAGAGAATTGAAATGATGCAGAGAAGGCTTGTTGCGGAAGTGACGTTGATGAATCAGGTTTACCGGGATCACGGGGCTTTCACTAATCGGGGCACAATAACTAGCCTAGACACGTAACCCGTTTTAAGCCTATGTTACGATAGGTACATAATGCTATTTCAGACAATATATCGGACAAGTGTACACTAGGTACCTACACATCTTGAAAGACGCCACTTTGCAACGTCCGACCCGGAGACCCCAATGTCCAACATCGCGTCGCAGGAATCTCGATAGCAAATGGCACATTATTCTGCTAGTTTCAAGCTATCCATAGACTGAGTAGGCGGGAGCATTCCCTGCTGGTCAAGCATTGAGCTTTTACCGGCTGCTTGCCCTTCGACCGTGCTCTCATATATTATGGTACCCTTCTTATTGTTTTATATTTATTTTTAACAGCCGTCGTCACCATGATACGACTACCGATTGTATCAGGCAGCCTTGCTGCCACTTTGTTAGCTACCGTGTGTCTCGGTCCCAGCTATGCTACCGCTGGTCCTTCGGTCCATGTAGCTATGAAAGCCGCCTTCCCGGCTCCGCCCTATCTCATCGAGCTTCTGTAAGTCCGTTGTGCCTTTCTTCATCTATACGAGGAGCTAATGGAACACAGAGAGACGGCTGCCGGCGAGAACTCCACGTCTTATTTCCCTCTGCTAGATCGCATTGCCGACGGAGCCTTTGTTAAAGCTACCACCGATAAAGCCCTATACGATACATTTCTGGAGGTCCTACAACAAGACGGCCACATTAACACTCCCGAAGCACTATCAACCTTCAAACTCGCTCTCTCCATGAGAACTGCAGCCCCAAGAATAGAGGCGCATTTCCAATATTATGATACCGCTGTGACACCGTCGCTGGGCGACGCGAAAGATAATTGCGACGAATGGGTTTTCGTAAATAACAAGCAGTACTGCTCTGCTGATCTGGGCGAGTCTGACGGCCATATTGTAGGACAGTCGTATGTGAAAGCCAATGGCGTCAGTAACTGCGTTGGTTTAGCTGGCTGACGTAGACACAGACAAACTCATATACTACCCTTCGACCGCACTTTGGGTAGTGGCGCAGAAGCCATTCTCTACGCGGACATCACCAAACCTGAGTTTGGCCCTTTTCACAAAAGACTTACCGATATGGCACGTAAAGGGGAGGCCTCTTACCGCTTAAGATATCGCATTTCTCAACGGGGTGAGCTAGCGGCTCTCCCGGTTAGTGGCTACGGAGTAGAACTTCAACTCAAGCGAACGGATTATATTGTCATCGATGATCGCGAAGCTTCCGGACCTGATCTTCACCCACCCCAGAAAATAGCGTCTACTGATATCGTTTTGGATGATGAGGAGGAAGTCAGCGATCTCAAACCGCTGACCGCCAGCGAGCTGGCTAATCTCGGCCTCAATACCGGTTCATTCATTATGGAGAACGAGAACCCTTTCCAAACATTGATTAAGCTGACCCAGGATTTCCCAAAATTCTCAACCTCCGTGGCAGCCCGGAACGCTTCCGGCGCGTTTATCGCAGAGCACCGTCAAAATCGAGGCGTAGCGGCGTCTGCTGGCTTGAATGCTCTATGGATGAACGGTGTCCAATTGACTGATCGCCAAATTAATCCTTACACACTCATTGATAGTATTAGACGCGAGCGGGCGTTTATCAAAGGTGTCACAGATCTTGGTCTTACCACGAAGGAGGCCATATCTCTTCTCGGCGCTCCCGAGGTGAGAACGGCCAAGGCCGACAACGAAGGACCGCGATTTGATTGGAGAGATCAACTCGAAGATGGCCGTGTCATTATCTTCCTGAACGACATTGAAAAGGACATGCGATATGCTTCCTTCTCCCGGAATCTCGGGGCGGTACGCCTTCTTTCTATGAATTCAGCTGCGAATTATAATGTTTCTAACCACGTCGTAGCTTATCCAAATATCATACTTGGGGCAAATGCCACAAGTTCGTCGCGACATCTTTAATCTTATAGTCCCAGTCGACCTTAGCAGCCCAGATGACATTGGTTTGGTTGTAGAGATGCTGCAAGGCCTTGTGAAACGCGCGGTTCCAGTGCGGTTCGGCTTGGTGCCATTGACTCCAACTGAAAGATCTGAGGAGCGGGCAAAACTGGCTTATTATTTAACGGAGAATTACGGGCTTTCTAGCCTCATGTCTTTTCTCGAGCATCTCATGATTGCGGATCCGGCGGACCGACCTGAGCAGGCAAGCTTTGATAAAGCTATTGAAAGCGACAAGCTCAAAGCAGATGCTAATGAGCTGTCATTTGACGATATTCTTGTTTCAGGGGAGTATGAAAACCAGCTGCAGCTAGCAAGGCATTGGGTAGAAAGACTTCAAGCTCATACCCAGGTGCCCCCTGTATTCTTCAACGGTTATGTTATTCCACGAGAAGAAGCTTGGCTGCAAACCATGAACATGAGATTCTCGGCCGATTTACTACAGGTTCAAGAAGGGCTATTCACAGGAGCTGTCACCGAGGATATGTGGATACCGAGTTTGTTCTTAGAGAATGCCCTTACTCGCCGGAACCCTTACACCTACCCGGACGGCGATCATCCCCTGAGGGTCCTCAATGTTCATAAAATATATTCAGAACATGACGACCTTTTTAGCAAAGTTCCGGTTGTCGATGCCGATGCTACTACGCAAAAGGAAGAGTGGGTCATCGTCACGCTCATTGCTGATCTTAGCACCCCTTCAGGCCTTCAGCTTCTTCTCTCTACGCTTGCATTCCGTCGGCGAAACCAAGGTGTCCGAGTTGACATTGTTCATAACCCTATATTAACGGAAAATAGCCATAACATTAAGGCTTTCTTGGTGAAGGATACGGATAAACTTCTAGAAGCCGAGAATATAGAAACCTTGGAGACTGTCGTGTCTGGCGATGCTTTTAGAGAAGATGGTGGCTACGGGCACGCCCTAACGCGGTTTCTTAAATTCTCCGCGTTAGCACCTGGCGATCAAGCACTTATCATCAATGGCCGAATCGTGGGCCCAATTGATACCGAATTCCCCCTTCAGGAGGATGATCTGCAGCAGTTGCTAGATTTTGAGAGATCGAAGAGAATCTTGCCTGTGTATAAGGCAGTTGAAACTACGGGCCTGATAGACAAAGTATCCAGCCCAATCGACGCCGCTAAACTTACATCCATAACGGCCTTGTCAACCATCTCGGACTTACCTGAAGGCATCTTTGAGTCGGCTTCTACTTTCCGAACCGCAATATTTGATCTCTGGAACTCATCGCACACGGCCATTAATATTGGCGATCCCAACACTGCCAACATTCACTTCGTCGTCCTCCTCAATCCTACCAGTGAGATAGGTCAGCGGTGGGCGCCCATTCTAAAAGTGCTTTCTGAGCTAGATGGTGTCTTTCTTCGCATCTTCTTAAACCCAAATGAGAGATTGGAAGAACTCCCAATCAAGCGATTCTATCGGTATGTCTTACAATCGGAGCCGTCATTCGATGAAAATGGGGTACTTTTGTCGCAGAGTGCTACTTTTAAGGGTTTGCCATCTGAGGCTCTGCTCAATTTAGGTATGGATATCCCGCCAGCATGGCTCGTTGCTGCAAAGCACTCGGTTCATGATTTGGACAACTTGAAGTTGAGCACCATCAAGTCTGATGTGGAAGCTATATATGAGCTTGAACACATTCTCATCGAGGGACACTCGCGGCAAACCCCCGGCGGAGGCCCACCCCGAGGCGTGCAACTCCTATTAGGTACAGAGCGCGACTCACACTCGGCCGACACAATCATCATGGCAAATATTGGTTATTTTCAATTCAAAGCTAATCCCGGGTACTACAACATCCGTCTTCAAGAGGGTAAAAGCTCTGATATCTTTGAAATTACCAGCGTCGGCGCCAAAGGCTATGAGGCTGTACCCGGTGATGAGGGGACCGAAGTGGCGCTCATAGATTTCCAAGGCACGACTCTCTACCCTCGACTCAAGCGCAAGGAAGGAATGGAGACCGCCGATGTGCTTGAAGAGTCCGGCACAAACGATGGTAAAGACATCCTTTCCCGAGGACTTAAGTTCGCCGAAGAATTGTTGGGCGGCTCCAAGTCTAAGTCCAAATCACACTCAGACGAGATTCATGCAGAGATTAATATCTTTTCTGTGGCGAGCGGTCATCTCTATGAACGTATGCTCAATATCATGATGG
Source organism: Xylariaceae sp. X802 (assembly GCA_028637635.1). Classification (NCBI taxonomy): domain Eukaryota; kingdom Fungi; phylum Ascomycota; class Sordariomycetes; order Xylariales; family Xylariaceae; species Xylariaceae sp. X802. The sequence goes on along the minus strand of JAJFDH010000012.1, from coordinate 718,681 downwards.
TCTCAGTCATGAAGAACACTAAGCATACCGTCAAGTTCTGGTTCATCGAGCAATTCCTTTCCCCGTCATTCAAGGAATTTATACCGCATCTAGCCAAGGAATACGGATTCAAATACGAAATGGTAACGTACAAATGGCCGCATTGGCTACGCGCTCAGAAGGAGAAGCAGCGCGAAATCTGGGGCTATAAGATCCTCTTCCTCGACGTCCTGTTCCCGCTTTCCCTTGACAAGGTCATCTTCGTTGATGCGGACCAGATCGTCCGCACCGACATGATTGACCTCATTAACTACGATCTAGAAGGCGCGCCTTACGGGTTCACGCCCATGTGCGATTCACGCACAGAGATGGAGGGCTTCCGCTTCTGGAAACAGGGATACTGGAAGAATTATCTACGCGGTCTGCCGTACCATATCTCGGCATTGTACGTCGTGGATCTTCGCCGCTTCAGACAACTTGCCGCCGGCGACCGCCTCAGACAGCAGTACCACCAGCTCAGCGCAGATCCAAGCAGCCTGGCGAACCTTGACCAGGACCTGCCGAACCACATGCAGTTCGTAATACCGATCCACAGCTTACCGCAGGAGTGGCTCTGGTGCGAGACGTGGTGCAGCGATGAGAGCCAGAAGGAGGCGAGGACCATAGATTTATGCAATAACCCCGAAACCAAAGAGCCGAAGTTAGATCGTGCTCGCAGACAGGTCCCGGAATGGACAGTCTACGACGATGAGATCGCGGCGCTGGACAGGCGACGGAAGGGTTTAGATGACTCGCAGAGCGCTGTTAGCCAGGAGGAAAGAAACACGAAGAGCAGACGGGTTGAAGAGGAGGTAAAAACGAGGGCCAAAGATGAGTTGTAATGTTTAGTTTACGATGTGGATAGTGACGGAGGCCGGAATGACACATAGAGAACGAGCAATGATCCATTTACCTGTATTTCCCCTTCAGGTTTCAGACACGTAGAATGTCGTCGTTGCGAGGAAATTATCTCGGTTGGCGAATCTCGCTAAGAGTAGGTTGGGTTATAACTATCAACCTACCAACCTAGTCGTAAGTTAACTTAAATCTTGTATTGCAACGAGTCCCAGGATTGTCCAGCAGGAGTCACTTCCCATACCGAATAGTGTACCTAATAATCATCAAGGTACAACATCCAAGACCCGACCAAGAACCAACGTCATGAATCACTGACAATCACCAAAAATCACATAATGTGAATTAACCAGCCATAGTCACCAATCTAGACGCAAAATCAATAGTTCACATCTAACAGCAGAACGCCAGACAGAGAGATGAAATCACGGTCTAGTGTCACTCGATAATACATATCAGCAACGACATCCAGGAATATCCCTCGCGGCCTAGACTTGTGCAATAGTACGCAGCATCAGTATGGAACAAGTTTCGATGAAGTTGGATATCGACTTTCAAACCTTATGCCGTCGAATACCGGGGGAGATAGATGGCCGCGCTACAACTAGCGCAGACGAAGGGCAGGACAGCGAGGAGAGGCTTGAAAGCGTTTACCCCGCCAGCACACCGTGCAGTCCCGATATACATTACGGGAGAAAACGGTTAAATTCAAACACTGATCAATATGAACGAATACAGTCGCAAGTATACGTTGGAAACTTAGCATTCCCTTCCGAAGTACATCAAAGCCACAAGGACTAGGTAGCATACCCCTTGAAAAGTACATCACAGAACTTCAACCAAGGGTCTTTCGTCTGAGTATTGAGTATGTTCTTCGCAAAGGCCCCCAGCGAGCTGACTAGATACAATAAACCCAGCCATACTCAGCTGTGTATAAAAAGCGTCCAACCGCACTGAGCGGTCTACAATTCTGTCACTCTTCCCGTGACCCACCGCCGGGAACTTGTAGAATTCATTGCCTCGTCCACCGAAGAAGAAATGAAAGGCGTCATGCGATTTCGGATCGTGCGTTCTGTACTGGCAGGCCCTTTGTGTCTTGGCAATTATGGTATCAATAAAAGACTAGCTTGCGGGCTCGTATGGCTTATCCGACCGGCGTCTTTGAGCGGATGTTCCGCTTCACAACCGACATAGATAGGCCAATGTGTATAGGCCATGAAGGAGTAGGCGCCGTGATTCATGGTGCGACAATCCCTTACTGAGATCGTCTGTGCTGTGTTCTCAGTTTACGTGAAATGACGCCGAATCAGCTCTTGCGAGGCGGGAGAGAAATGACGTCGAAGCAAAGGTCTGGGGTCAACATTAGCTGCCACGAGAAGCGCTCGCACAGCCGTGACAAGGCGAGCAGCAAGTTGGCCGTGAAGCATTTCCGCCTCCAGTGTTTGTCCAACGTATACAAAGACTGTGTCTACTTGGCTTGTAACAGCCGGGTTTTGCCTTCAAGAACTGTTAGTATCAAGAGAAAGGGAGCCTAGGTTTCAGCCGTGCCACGGGCTTTAAACCAATATATGACTCAAGACAGGAGCCTAGAAGGGATACTCACTGTTCAATCAACTCGATAAGATATCCGTAAGCATACGGTGCTGCCTCCTCATCATTAGTAACAGGCAGTGTGTTGACCCTAAATCGTCGTAATTAGCGATGTGCAGATGCTAAGCGTGTTCGAGCTTAATACCATTGGTTTGCTACCGCTTGGGGATCCGGTACACTTTGCTTGTTGAAGTGAAGAATCTTCGCAATGGCAGCGCATGCGTTTTCTGAATCAAACGTTAACGCCAGAATACCAACACAAATTCATCTTTGCAACTTTATGAGGAACATACCAGTAGCATAAACAGCTTCTTCGCCTCGTGCATCAGGCACCTGGGTAATTTGGAAGAGATATGGCAGCGAGGTAGCGAGGAATTGTGACCACGGACTGCCACCGTAATGGGCCGCTACACCGATTCCGTATCTAAAGATAGTCAACAAACGTCGTCCCACTCAGCTGGGGAGACTCTGGATCCCAAGTGAATCATGAACTCGATACAAGTCGGAATGTTTGACTTACGCAGCCGCTTGTCTAATGGCAGCAGATGGGTCCTTGCAGCCCTGGATAAGTGCCGTGCTTATGGTCTGAGCATATCGTACGCTTTCAGGTCCGCAATACTCCAGGACATCATCCATTATACAAAGGCCCCATTGGCGTTGCGTCGGGTCGTTAGATACGAGGAAACTCTCATAAGTGCCCATTAGGCGTTCCCAGGCCTGAAGGAAAGCTGCGCCATGATTCTTGAAGATGGAGTGAAATGCTTTGTTCATATCAGAAAGTAAAGTCTGATCATCCTCAATGGCTAGGAGTATATCCTCAGCCTCGTCCTCGGCATCTTCGGCAGTAGCACCAGCTCGATCTTCTTCCCGCTGATTTACGCGGTCTTTGTAATCCTCGATAGCCGAATGTACACCGTCTATGAATTTGGTCATGTGCTCGTGAGTAAGACAGTTCTTGCCTACTACCTCAACAGATTCATAGAAGCACTGATACATTTCAGCCAGCGTGTCAATAGCCGGCTCTGCCTTCAGAACTTCGAGCAGCTTATCGACGGTTGCCGCCCACAAGCCACGAAGTTCGTTGGATCCTGGCCCGTATGCTTTCTCATAGGAGCTCAAAAGCTGCGGTACTAACTTGGCTGAAATGAAGCGAACAGGATCGTGGAAAAAGAAGGCGAGACCCGGCAAGGCAATTTTTTCCATAATATCGGCAACATAAGGAGCGAAGTGACCCTCTAGTGTCTGGGCATACACCACAAGCAGTTCGATAGCCATGTGCTTATCATCCATGGTGCTGGTCCGTATACCGATCATCTTCCCCTTCAGCGGAACCAAGTCCCACCCATCTTCCTGCTGCATTTGTTCAATCTCCTCTTCGCTATCCAAAAGCTGGATATCTGCCTTGGCGCTAGCCAATTCGACCAGGGGTGGCATAACTTCGGGTAAGAATCGAAGGAAGTCAGCACCCATCACCCGGCACATACGGCCCCAGCAATGCATAAGATACTGAGCTTGGGGGTCGTCAGGGTCAGTGATACTCCTTTGAATGTTCGCTAGGAGATCCACCAGAGTCATGGTATCATTTCCAAGACGCTCCTTGCCAACGGCCAGCGCAATGAGTGTAGCACATTCCATGGCTTTGGCACGAAGCAGTCTGAATTCCTTGTCGTTTTCGCGTTGCAAGACGTTTACAAGTAGTGGCATAAGGGTGTCGTAGTATTTAGAAAATGCTGCCTCGGCGGCATCGGCGATGGTCGCAATCGTGGAGAGTGCTTGCTCCTGTACATAGCGCTTGTTATTCTGCAAAAGCTGGAATAGATGAGAAAGAAGGTCGTCGAGATAGGGCTCAAGAATGCTCTTATCCGCCTCCTCACAGAAATTGACCAGAGCTGCAGCGGCATGAGCTTTGACGCGACCCTCAGGTGAATCTAAGACGGGAACTATAGCCTTGAGTATGACGTCGTAGTATTCTTTCTGCATTGTCGGTGCAAAATCAGTGCTCATCTGACCAAGCGCCTGACATCCAGCCCAGCGCACACGGGGATGTGAATCCTTCAGGGCGGGGACAACGAGTTCGAGAACTTTGTCGAGCTCCTTTACCATCAAGTCACGGCAACCCTCTGAGATGGCAGAAATTGCCATGAGCGCGGCATGGCGATCCTTCCAGGCCATGGAAGTCATCATTCTGGGGAGCCAATGAAACGTAGGAATTAAAATCGTCTCTCCACCAAGTTTATTAGCAAGCCGGTCCATGCATTGCTCGCCTGCCACATGATTCAAGTCGCTTTCCTCGGATTCTAAATCGTCATTCGACAACCACTCTGCCGCATCGTCGTCATCCATCTCAAGGTCAGTCATCAGGCTCAGACATTGCGTGATCATGTCGTTTGTATAAGAAGGATCCTTTCGACACATGGATGGTGCATAATCGGCGAAAGTAGCCATTAACTCGAGGGCGTTCTGACGACATAAATCGGTCAACTCTTTATCCTGGATGACACTCACACTAAAAACGACCAGGTTATGGAACAGAGGTTTGAACATCTTCGGGGAAGACTCGGCCAGCTCGATCAGAGCGAGCAAAGCTTTGCCGAGTTCGTCTGAATCGTGTGAGTCTTTAATCGGGGGCAGGATATTCAGAACATCGGGAAGAAGTGAGAAGAACTTTGGCTGGGCCTTCCTAGGCAGGTTCTGGAAAAAGGAAGCGAAAGCCTGCATCGCTGCTAGTTGTACGGCAACCGAATTATCCTTGAACCCACGACCGAAAGCATCCATGACAGCAACCTCATGCTGCTGTTGTTCTATTATGCCAGGTGTTGTGGCAAAGACGCGATAGGCCGTCTCACGTTGACTGGCATCAGCCGCCATACTCATGTTGAAGAGAACGTTAAGAATTTCGGGCCACTGAATATCTGCGACACAGTTAGAAGGGAATTCGACCGACCTAAGGTGCTCCTGATAGCGCCCTCGCCTCTCCGCAGTGGATAGAATATGCGGTTGGACCGTGGCAGCCTAGTGGGCTTGATGGCGGATGGCAGCACGATGCCTGCGGTACGAAAGGAGTGCTGAGGGAAGCATGACGGGAAATTTCCCTGAATGTCTCTGAATGAACAAGTGCTATTTTTTCACAGGCAACGTGCATGAACAAGAATATATCGGCCGCGTCAAAGACCTTGCGAGACACGAGACGGGACGAGGATATCCTGTCGGTGAGGCACGGATATAGAGGTCATACACACGGCAGCCTAACTGGAGGGTCAAAGAAATTATAGAAGACTAACTGTTTTCAGAGTATTGGCGGGCAATATCAGCCACCGCATCGCCAATTTTATTTCTAACCAGGCGGTCAGACTCGCTGGCTAAGGTTTCGAGCGCTTTTTGGCGGATGACTTGGGCCTGCTCGGGTGGCATGGAAACGAAGATCTCGGCATTGTCGCCTTTGTCGGTTTTGCGCGTCTTTGAAGCGATTCGACGAAATATTACGGCTGCAAAAGAACGAGTCTGCCGACCAAGAGATCGTGTCAGTCTAGTTTCGGCCTCAGAATACACGGTCGTTGTCACCCTAGAATGCGCAAATGGATAGATTGATGGATTGATGAATAGACAGATGGATGCATGCATGAGAGGGTGTGATGATTGGATGTTGAATAGAAGGTCATAATTACCACTGAGTCGGGAGCGCCAGCAATTTGCTCGGCGAGGCCCATCAAGAGGATTTCGGGGCGTGACGCGGTCCAGTTGTTTTGTAGGTGTTCCTCGGCCTGCCATCGTATCGAGTTGTCGGGGGACTGAAGGCCACGCAAAAGCTGGGACAGCTCCGCAGAGACGTCAGCCGGGAGCATAGACATGGTAGGCGAATGTCGGGAGACTGATCCCAAGACGTCTCGTCTAGGCTACCGATGTTGCGGATGTAGAAATGGCGAAGAGGCCGGTGAGGGATACGGGAGAGAAGAGAAAGAGAAGAAAGGCGCAGAGTTAGATTGTTTTGGTTCGGTCGTGATAGGTACGGTAGTCGTAGTGTGCCCCGCAGGGCTAAAGGCGCAACTAGGAGGGCAGCAGCAGAGCAACACGTAGTTAAGAGGGGGAAAAAGAAATCGGGCTGGTCTGATCTGGTCTCGCTGCTGAGGCAAGGAGAAACAAAGCTCGCATCAATGGGAGCCACAAGGTTTGGCGACAAAAAGCCGTAAAGTAAAGCCCCGTCCTGCCACGCGCATGTAGTGAATGGGAAATGTTGCCGATGCCAGCAGAAATACACGGTCGTTGCGCGGCCTGTACACGTCCAGCGCGGTGCGGATACCTGGACGGTATGTAGAGTAGCGTGCGCTGCTCACGATTTAGGTACCTACGATGGAGGTTCCGGCCAGTGTATCTGTGGATGTAGCTGCAGAGCTAAACGATAAGGCGTCACCTGGCTTGGAGGGGTTTCAAGGAGGGGGTTTTCACCAGACAGCTCCTTCCCCTCCCAAAAAATCTCGGTGATGGACAGAACGGCGCTTGTGTGGTCCGTCCCTAACTACTACGTAAGCGACAAGAGCGGGCTAGTGGGCACTACTCTGTCATTAGCTGCTTGCGCTAGTATATATCTGGCTTAGCCTCACCATACCAGTTCGGCCCTGGACAGGCCGCCCTGGAGTCCATCTTTTCTACCTACGGACGTACGGTCTGGACTTTGTACTTTGGGACTTCATGCACGGAGTCTTGACAAACATTTGATACCATGAGCATACCTATATGGCCTTGAGAGTGAAGAAAGACTCGCTAGGAAGCAGGACTATGTCGCATGTGTTCTCGAGCCGCCCAACTGTATTAGGTATGCTTATCTTCGCTCTGCTACCGTCAACTCGAAACCAATAGCCCTCGTGCTCTTCTGGTCATCCTCGGCTCCCCCATATGGGTCAGTCGGACTCCGTGAATACTGTAAGTACGGACGAACACCATAATCCGAGAAACGGATCAACAAAGCATACCCATTATTTAACTACGCGGGCAGGACTGTCTGTAAGTGGCCTACACATCGCACATGCTTTACGTTGATTCTTGGGAGAGTCCCAGCATCATTAAGAGGCGCTGCGGCACTCGTATGTTTCCATGGTCGACCGATGTGAGCGCCAAAATGCCTCTCTTTAGCTGGGAAACCGCTCTGCATAGCTGATGTCCCCAATGGTTTTATTGGTGGGATATCCCGCCATAGAAGTGTGGATGATGGCGAGGTTGCACCGTTCATGCCTGATATGCCCAGATCAAGACAATAAGAGTTAGCAGCGGATGTGTATCGCATACGGACAGCAACCACGCAGCGCGACAGGATCGAGCCAGCGCAGTGGCCATTCTTCCCGCCTTAACACTGCTCTGGCTATCTATAAAGCCTTTTTCGACATACTGGCCTTGGTTTGAATTTATGAGGTCTGTCAACAAGGCCACGTCGGCATGCCTGCAGTTGGTCAACACCCCCTGATGAGTTAGATCATCAAAACCCCTACTATTATTGACACTCCTACCCTGCTGGACTCCCTCGCCATATGGAATTCGCCGCGCGTGGTATGGCGCGATAGACGTTTTGCACAACACCCGTTTCCTACAGTCAGCGCTTGAGATGATTTCTCCTGAAGGGCTGCGCTATCGATCTTCATCGGCACCCGTCATATTCTCAAGAATGTCCAAAGATGCCGTTGTTATTAGGCAACCAGTTAAAGCGGTTGCGGCTGGCCAGAACATCTCGGTTGCCGGGGTAGCTTTCTTCGAGGATTGCCAAAAGAGGATAATATGACGACAAACACAGAAACCCTCAAGGACCAGGCGTTGGCGGGGGCGTGCTGTGAGTATTCTAACTACCACATAGCCGAGCCCATCAGAGAGAAGATGAAGTAATACCGGTTTGTACCAGTATTTCGGGAAACTTGCTAGATGGGATCACGGTTACCCTTCGCAGACTTTATTTCTCAGCGTGACAACCTTAAAACTTTGCCAAGTTACAAGTTTCTGGCTGAAAGCGTCTGTTGAATCAAAGATCCAGGGATCCATTCCTACCAAGAAATTTCTTCAAAGCCCAATTACATGACCAATGGGGACTACGCGCGACGGATCGATGCAGCATGCCACCTACTGCTTTGGTAATCCGCAGTAACAGACTGCGAGCATTCTTGCACCAACACACGAAGAGCTTGAGGCTTCAGCTAGCATATGCATCAAACCTGGTTATAGACTCATTTCTGGAAATCATCCAATGACTATCAGCCAGCACCCCATATTAAGGTAGCCGAGGTCATACATTGTACCGATGCAAACTGGGCCCTTCTTTGTGCCGTGGGAAATCAAGGCCCGCTGCGACTCCCGGGGCCATGTCTCGAGCGAGGTCCGAGTTACCGCCAGGTGTGGTCGCATCATCAGTGAGTTCATTCTGGGCCAACATATTGCCACCCAGCCGACATAGCGATTCAAAGTGCTAACCGCACTATTTTCTTCTTTTTTTTCGATTATTCCACGCCGTGCCGGATTAACTAGCCTCTGGGATAGAAGAGTACATATTCGATATTACTACCGCTCTTACCATACGAGTTTGGATCTCGGTTCTTGTAACCAGTGGGTGCTTCTTATGGCGTCGCAAAGTACAGCTGGCGTATAAAGATACGCAGACGAGTTGCTGCATGCAACTGTGCCTTTCAGCCTCTCCCTGATTGGACCGGAGCAGCATGATGTATGTCATACCTCTCCTCACTCTACATACGCTACACTCTACGGACGTACGAACACTGACTACAATTACTTACCTATATCTTCTCATTAAAATAGGTTCGACGGATGCAATGTAGTACCCATCTCCAAGTTGCAACACTGTTAGTATCAGGACAAAATGTAAGTACTACGATATTGGTCAGCGAGATATTTGCGGCATCTCGGTTGCATCCGAGTCTAGTCTAGTGTACACTACCAAGTATCCAGCGTTTCCTTGCACATTATGGACGTAGAATACCTCTTCGTTCAGTTCAAGATACCTACCCCTATTTACTGTGTTTATGTGCGTACATACGAAGTACATTTGCCGCAGCCAAAATAACGGGTACTGGCGAGACTTCGAGTACAGCGTGTCCAACTTCAACAAGCTGACCATGATTCTGGCCGCAACTGAAGTACGAAGGCTGGCGACAAAAGTTTGCGGAGACGCTCAGACCACTTGCGAGTTACTACACAGTATCAGAGTGAGTCGCGCGACTGTGAAAGGCGCTATACAGTCCGTAGCTATAGGTACCGCTAGCAGGGTCGGTATACTGGCGCTTGCGCATATCCCTGCCTGTAGCCAAGGTACCTACCCACTGTACCGTACAGTCCCTACTACAACACCTGGTACTGTGCGGTAACTCACATGTGGTCTAAGCGTCTCCGCAATCTTTTGTCGCCAGCCTTCGTACCTACTCGTGCTGTGAGATAAGGCATGATAAGCAGCGAGATACTGTAGAAGGTTAGGTGCAGCGCTACACTACACTACTACTGGACTAGCCAGCTGCTAACTGACGTAGGCAGTGCCCGGGTCTACGGACGTATTTAGTGCTAATTATGCACGTAGCTAGCCCTGGAGCGCATTGCAACCCACCACAACCCACCACTGGCACAACCCACCTACTACCTTGTACGAAGCTGCTACGACTACCTACTGTAGTGTAGACGTAGATAACCTCCTCAAGCTACGTACGGATCCGTACGCTCTAGTCCACCTCCCTCAACAAAGAACCGTCCAATACCATACGTCACATCCTCTGCTAATCAATTGGCCATAGGCTGGTCCACTGGTTCCTCTTGAGTTACGTCCAGTCGTCGACTTCACCTGGTTGCTCTCCTGTACATACATCCAATCCAACCTACCTCCTTAGAGACCTACTTGCCCGCACCTACACAGAGTGTCGTCGCTCCCGCCAAACACACACTTTGCCCATCAACGGTCCCGATCTGCTCCAACCGCGTTGTTGATTCTGCTTGTCCGATCTATCCCCTTGCCACCTCGTCTGTCCGCCCAACTATGGGCCACCGACCCATGTTCCACTTCGGGAACAGCCAGCAGGCCCCAAGGGAACCCACGGGTAGTGAATCCAGCAGCTCGTCTGCCCCGACTCCTCCCCGGCGAACGCCCTCCTCCTCGAGCCTGCACAAGTCTAGTATAGCCTCTTCACACAGCCACCGTTCGAGTTTTGCCGAGAATCTGAGGGGCTTGCCCTCTTCACCACGCTCTCAACGCAATCTATCCTTTACCCAAGCCGCCGTCCAAGACCTCCTCAAACACCCGCCTCCCTCGAGGCAACACAATCCCCGTTTTGCCGGAAGAGATTGGAGGGATATCGCCATCGGCGAGCTCATTTCCGAGGATGACGTCCGCTGGGTTGACATGGACACCAGCGTCGAGGACGCCTCAATGGTCAGCCGTTTGCACTTGTCCCTAGCCTCAGCCTCGTCACTAACACCGTCCGGTTCCAGGCTCTCGTCAAGAATAGCACAAGCAACGTAGTGCTAATCCGAGAGAATGTGACAAGCACCAAGCCTATCTCCACGTTCGACTACAGCGATCTAAACGCCTACATACTGGTCGTCGTTGGACTTGGCCAACCGCCTGACGACCTAGTCGAACTATACCATGATATCGCCAAGCGAGCACAGGCTCGTGACAGCATCCCGCTTCGCGATATCCAGCCAATTTGTCGAAAAGAGACCCTAGTGACCCTATCTGGCGACGAAGAGAGCCTTGTCAAGGCCATAGAGGTGTTCGGTAGTGGGATCCATCGGCTTCTCGTCACCAATTTTCGGGGAGAGGTCATCGGTATCCTGAGTCAGCTCAAGCTTATGGAATTTTTCTGGAACGAGGGCATCAACTTCCGAGTTATCGACGAGCTCTACCCCAAGCTTTTGAAGGAGCTAGGGGTTGGATCTCAGCAGATGATAGCTGTCAAGTATGTGATTCCCACGTCAGTCATGATGGTTACCTCCCCGTGCGGCGCTAATACACGCCAACAGCTCTGATAGCCCCCTAAGCGATGCGCTCATTCTCATGAACCAGGAAGGTCTGACGAGTGTGGCCGTCGTTGATAGCGGGCTAAATGTTGTGGGAAACATATCTACTGCAGATGTCAAGCTCCTCGTCAGTGCCGCCAGCCTTCCGTTGTTCCATAAAAGTTGCATGCACTTTATCTCAGTTATCTTGAGCGAGCGGGGGATGGAAAAGGGGAAAGATTCGTTTCCCGTGTTTTATGTGAACCCATACTCGACACTCGCGCACACGGTGGCTAAACTTGTGGCTACTCGCTCTCATCGCATGTGGGTGGTCGAGTCTGCGTCGCCGTCGCCTTCGACACCTAGCACACCTTCGTTCGCTCCAACAGTCCTCCTGCCGGCGGGTACCCCTTCATCGCAGCCGGCCGCAACGGGGGTACACTATCCCTCGCCCTCTGTCCCGGCATCTGCCCTTCCAGGGTCGCGCCTCTCAGGCCGCCTAACGGGCGTCGTTACATTAACAGATATCCTGAATTTGTTCGCCAGATCCTCTGGCCTTCATCCTTCCGATCCGAGTGAGCAACGGGCCCGGCGACGACGAAGTTCTAGTAGTTCTGTTAGGCCGTCGATGGAGTCATCGCGAGCAAGCATTGACCTTCGTCGCTAGCATGATCACAATCACACTGCTCTCGAGTCATGTTTCTGGTAGAGCCGAAGGGATTCAAATCGTTTCATGGCGTTGGCAGCGTTTATTGTCAGTGAGTTTCACTCTCTATGGCTCGTTGCTATTTGCATAGTTTAGACTGATGGCTGGCTTTGAGATGGCACGTGTTATGGATGCCATGGTTTTGGAGTTCGGAGAAGTTATGAGGCACGATTAAAAGCTACCATAGGCGTTTATTCTGCGGTGACGATCACATGGCGTTTACTGTTATTCTCTAAATACTTCGACCTGATGCTAGTATGGAAGAGTTGGGGGACGTCATCAAGAGTCACAGCTTCAGACGGACCAGATGCAAATTGAAGTAGCTCTAGTTGCTTGTAGGGAGACATCTGTTCACGCAGCATGCATAACAGATGGGGTCTCGTCAAATGTACTGGCCTTTAAATATCAAGAGCATCGCTTTACATCTTCATACCAGTTCGCCTGTGTGCGATGCAACACCTGGCGAACTCGCCGAAGCTTTCATTTCATAGATGATAGTACAGATGTCCAGATGTCCAGATGTCCAGATTACAGATAGGGAACTGAGGCGCAAAGACGGGGAACCGATGAAAGACGGGAGGCGAATTTAGCTGCTGGGTATTACATCATGAGGCACCGTCACCTAATGCACGGAATGGCTGCTCCAGAAGTCCCCCGCCAACTCCAAGATCGGCCAGGCAGCTCCCGACAACCCGTCCATTTGAATGCGCCGGCCGCGACAGAAGTTCTGCTTCGCATCTGCCGTGCAACTGCGTACTTTTCCAGCGATCGCAGTCAAAGCCTTCCGAGATTGTTCTCCGCGTGCGTTCGTCGCTGTCTTTCCCATCTTACCGCAACCGGACGCGTGCGCTTTTCCGACATGGCGACATACCGGGCCACCCCGCTGTTTGGAGGGGCGCTCGTTTGCGACCTGCCGACCAAATTTGCCGACGTCAGGTATGTAAATGTAGGCACGGAATGCAAACCGGCGCCTGCATTCTTTGCGTCTTGGATGCTTCCTATACGATGCTCGTGCGCAAACGGATCATGGCTGGGATTGGTATACCGGCCTGCCTAACCTCGCCGCCATGTACATGCGATTGATTCAGTGTGAAGCTCAACTAACACGGCTGCTCGGCTCGGTCCAGCCAGCTGCGCCAGGTCCCCGATAACCAGGAGGTCTACATAGACAAAGACGGCTTCACGAGCATCATCATCGAGATCAACGAGCGCGTCGGCGGCGATGGCAGCTCCGCGGAGATTGACGGCGCCGCGCTGACCACGCACCTCGAGGAGATCGTAGGCGACGCCGTCAACGGCCTCGAAGTCTGGAATACGACGTCTACGCGGTTCTCACACCTGGCGTATGTCATGTCTCCTTACACTTACAGTGCTGTGCTACTCTTCTCGCTACCCCGCTCGGCTTTTCTTACTCTGCGTATTCGCCTCCCGGGAGCTGGAACGGGGAGAGCATAGCACCCCGCTCGTCTCTGGCCTTCGCTTACTGACTGTGTTGCGCCACTTGGTATAGCGAGGATATACCGGCTTATACCCTCATCGCGACGCTCTCGCCCCAGCAGTCTCACTCGTCTGCAGAGGCGGATAGCAGTAGCACCCCTCGGAACGTGCCCGATTTCACGGCCATGATCCTCACGCTCGTGCGCCTCGAACACGAAAAGACCGATTTACTTATTACTATCAACGTGCCGCATATCCGCGGCGAGTACGACGAGGATGATGTCGACCTACAGCTGGGGAAACAAGGGAAGCTGATTGGCGATGCCGTTGATTACGCCGCGCGCATTTGGGAGTCGTTTGAAGTCAAGGACTGGAACTTGTTTATGGAGGTGTGAGCAGGAAACGCAGGTTGCAAGAGGGTGGTGAGATTGAGGTCCTTGTGAAGACGCGAGTGCTGGGTGGAGCCAGGGGGAGATATCTGTAGGATATGTCGACTCGCCGGGTAGACAAACAACCGATCGCCCGGCTGGCTTTAAGGGTTCATGGCTGGCGTTTATGTATCTTACGAGCTGAACGAATATCACGATTTTTACGGATGCTGGGACGTATGCCGATGTGTTGCGGTTCTGTTGCTTAACTCCTTGAGGCTGTGTTCATGGTTACGCCCAGCATGCTTCCGCGGGTCGGTTTAATTACTTGATTCGAAGGGTTGGATCCGTTTGTTTCTGCTGTTTTCGCGTGTGGCTACATCTGGATTGGGGTGTGCTGGTTACAATACCACGTTGTCCTGCGAGCCTCTGTTTCTTGTTATCTATCTTTGCTGCTTACTTGTTTTGTTGCGAGCTGGATATTGCTCCGGACCGAGTTCGGAGGCTGCTGGTTCATGTATCTTCGGGGCCTTTGTGTGTGGTACCCTATCAGGAGCTCGGTACCCGCCGACGTCACCTTGGGTGAAGTATAATGGCTTTGGGGAAGAGAGGATGTGCACGGCTGGGAGTTGGGAGGTAGAGGGAGGGTGGTTCTGGTGACGGCGGAACCATGATTCAGACAAGTGAGACACAATCTCCTTCCCGCGCCATTGACAGGTAAACGCGAGTTCGCACCCATTCAACGTATCCCAAACCGGGCGGGTGTGAATTCAAACTCTGATCATTAACGGGTTTACGTATAGACAATTCCTGTTCGTATGATACCAAATAGGCAGATACCGGCATCAATAACCGATACGCACAGAAGAACAACGCAGATCACCTCCATGGCCGCCCATGCATTCCCTCGCAACTGGACGCCGGAAACAAGATCGTAACGAAAACAAACAAACAACGGCAAGATCCCAAATGCCAAGACTCTCTGTCATTGAACCGAAACGCCGTCGCTCCAGGGAACGCATCTCTCCTCTCAATTCTCAACGGCCTCGACAACAGCGACCAAACTCCGAATAGGCAGAGAAATGGTCCCAGCATCAACACTGTCCGCCCCAGCCGCTCCCTCCTTCGCCATCTTCTGCTCACACCAACGCGCCGAGACCATAGCCATCTTCTCCTTGAACGAAAGGCCCTTATGTGACACGCTCAAAGCCTTCATCTCCCGCGCCGTGAACTCCTGGTACGCCGTCTTTTTCTTCTGAGTCTTTACCTCCTTGACACCACCCAGCGTATCGTCGGTTTCCTCCTTGTTGCCCTTGCTATTATCCTTGCCGCCGCCCCGCGGCACGGGCTTGACCTGCACGAGTACGCCCCCGTGGCACTTCCCGCAGCGCTGGCGCGAGGGGTCGACGCTCCGCGAGTGCCGGCAGACCTCGGCGCCGCAGTCCTGGCAGCGCCAGACGAAGGAGTACTCGATATCGTAGTTGTGGCGCGTCGTCACGTTGATCTCGACGCCGTGGCGGCGCGGCGTCTCGAGCTGGCCAGAGGCCGATGCTGCTTTCATCACGCGGACGCCGAACTGCTTGAACTCGGCGCCGTGCGCGAGCTTCGGCTTCCCGTGGAGGAGGAACACGGCTAGGTGGCAGAACTCGTGGGCCACGGTGTTCAGGAGGTCCGACTCGTTGGAGAGGACCTTGGTTGCTAGCTCGATGGAGGCGTGGTGCTCGCTGGTGACCTTTTTGGTGGCCGTCTGCTGAGACGATAATGTTAGCGGTCTCGATGTCGTTGTTGTCGTTGTGCATTTCCACTGGGCGCGCCCGGCAGTCGTTAGCAGCGTGTTGGACCACACGACACGCAGGCCGCCCGTGCTTTCTGTCATCGCGCCTAGCTGGCCGTTCGTGACGACCTTATCTAGTTCCTGGAGGAAGAGGCGCGCGAGATCTTGCTTAATGGCGTCGAAGGCTTTCTTTGCCTGTTTCTTCTCGGGGCTCGTGCCGTATTTACGGGTTAGCAGCTCTTGGCTGTCGGGTCCGGTAAGGTCAACCGTTTTCGTTGGGCTCTGCTTGGGGGGCGAATGCTGGTCGATCCATTCAAAATTCACCTCCGGATCCCAGAACTCCTTATGCTCCGGTTTCCAGGGCGAAGCGGGTATTTTGGTCTTGACCGGCGATGGTGCGAGAGTTTTTCTCGGGGTTGTAGGTTGGAAGGTGGATGTCTTGTCATCTTTTGCAGCCGTGCCCTCTGTGTGCGATTCCTCGTCGAAGCTGTACGATAATTAGCAAGATTTGACTCAGAGGTAGGTGAGACAAGGCAGAGACATACATCTTGAGCTTCTCAAATTCATCTTCGAGATCGTCTTTCGGTGCTGTCTTGGCCTTTGTGGAGGTCGATTCCTTGGGCGCGTTCTGTTTCACCTTCACAGCCTTCTCTGGTCGCTTCTTGGCACTTTTAACCGGCTCATCCTGTATTGGCTTCATCCACGTTGGCGGCTTGCTTGGATCTCTGGACGAGGACAATATCCGGCGCTGCATTCGGCGAGGACCATCTGTCGGTGTTTCTGGCCGCCGGTGGGGCGCTATCGCTAGATCAGAGTCTGAATCCCCCGATAACTCAAAATCAAATTCCTTGTCGCCATCGGGCATCTGAATTCCTAGCTTGCCGGAGGTATCGTGAGCTTCTTTAGATGGTATACTGCCCGCTGCCAACCAGCCCTTCACCATCATTTCTTTATGGCGAAAGTCTGGCAGCTGCCCCTTAATTTCCCCGCGGGACATCAGTCGTCTGTTCTGTTTCCGCTCCGCTGGTGGGCTGTCGAACATGGTACCGCCAGGGTTAAGACCAGAATCGAAGTGTTTGGCCTTCACTGGCAGATGGTCGAATAGGTCCCCAGTGGATGGGTTACCGACCTCCCCACTGCTGTTTTGGACCCATGAAGGTTGTCTAGAGGCTTGAGCTCGCCCGTTACTTGTGTCCTTTTCTGTTTCCCGCTCACCCCGCCATGGCTTCAGAAGCAAATTGCCAACCGGCTGGCCTTGGCCAAGCTTCCGCCGCCGTCTCGTGGTAGCGGGTGTCTTTCCGGTGCTCTCATCGAAGCTTGTGTGAATAGATTGCAGCAAGCTCTGTCGCATTGGTGCATTTTCCTTATCACCGTCGAGCTCCTTGGCGGTGGATTTCTGTTTGTGCCTCTGGATGATGACCTCGATTTCCGGGAGATCATCCTCACTGCTAGATATATAGGCCATTGCTGTAAACCTCTGCGCCGATGGATGAGGTACGAATGCTGTGTTCTTACGGGTATGGCTACCTATACTGAAATTGGGTGCCGTGATGTACAGTAGTTTTAGGTACTTTACCCCATGGAAAAGGTAACGGTGTAGGCAGATGCGAACATTTGTATACCTCTTAGGTAGGTTGTGTTAGGCAGGCCAACTCAATTGGGTTGCCGGGCAACGAACGTCGGGGCTCCTGATTAGATAGTGTGCCATTACCTACATTTTACGTAAGGCTGGGTTTAGACTTTGTACTGCGTACGAAGGCCTTCGTAGGTACCTGGCACGGCCGAAAACCTTGGGGTGGATACAGACTGTACCGTTAAATACCGTGCATATCACGTACAGTCTACGAAATAACTTATACCGTGGCAATCAAGTAGGTAAAACTGCGCGGGATAACTACCTACCTAGGTAATTCGTATTTATCTTCGCGGTGTCCAACTGTCATAGGTGGTAGAAGCACTTCGTTGTCAGACCTGCTCCAGCACGCTGCGATATCCCCGCCGAAAGGTCAATTGATTCTGCTGAACCTATGGACATGAATGACTCGAATCCTAGATCCCACGTGAATTAGGCCGAACAGTTGTCTTAGTCACCCAGTTAGGTATACCTATGGGTTCATACAAATATAGTAAATATATTTACAGCAAGTCAGATGGGTTCACTCCTACGGACTACATACGATCCGTACATGGGTAGCAGAGTAGCATTCACACTACAATACTACACTAGTTACCGGTACCTAATACCACCTAACCTACCTACTTAGGTTGTGCGTGTGTCGTGTCATGAACGCGCTGGCATATGCCATGTAAGACGTAGTGTAGGTACCTACGTCCGTACCTACACCGCAGTACCGACGTGGGGGATAGGTAGGCATGTACCTATTTCCGTCGTTTTGCAGTGAAATTCAATTTCATGTTTCCGGCGGTCCGAACCGGGTTGCAGAGGAAGTGAAAGAAAGGGCTGTATCACCTACGGACACTATGTACGGATAACCCACCGGTTTGTAAGTCGAAGTCAGGAGCCGGTAACTAATAATAATATCTGTTGCAGTCGGCCGAGGCCCGACAATGGGCTTCAGCAGTCTTGGCCGGCTCCCGACTTTTCGGTAAATCGGCAATCCCTATTCCGTACACTACATACCTACATCTTCTCAAATTCGTATCGTGAATTGCACTACACTATCAAAGCAGTTAGATCCGACGCTTTATATAGGTAGCACATAGTATGTAGTGTAGCGCTGAGGATTTAGCAAGTCTAGATCGTTCCAACTCCCAACTCTCCATTCTGTTTTCTGAAGCAGACACGACATACCTACGTTATGTACTTCGTACTTCATACCGTATTTTCAGGTAGCTGATTCTCACGCTTGATGGTGATGAGTTCTAAGTGAATGAGAATAAAAGCGGTGATTCACACTCCTGAGCACTACTATGTAAGAACGCGACTTGGTGCTATCTCAGGGCAGAATGCACGGATTACTATGTAACTACTGTACAGGATAACTACACTACCTACTAAGCATAGGCTATACGGTAGGTAATGCCCAGGTACAGTTTAGCGAAGCTGCCTAACGTGTTAACAAGCTTGTTAGGCCGCCAACTGCGATCAGCCACCCCATCTAACTTAATTGCTAGAAGCAGTCGCTAGACTTATAACCGACAACCTATATGTACACTAATACAGTCTGTAATTCTTCCGCCCTTCTAGAACAACTTAGTGTATATTTAGTTATATGCTAGTCTGAAATATGAGCGCTCTTAAATATGCCCTACATAGGTAGCACATGAGTGTACTTCGTACAGTCCGTAACTTGAATATCAACAGAGCGGTTACCTAGGTATCGGTAATTAAACCTGAGTCCGCTGCAGGCTTTTTTCGCAGCCTGCGACTCTTAAATCCGTAAATTGTACGGACTACCGTACAGTAGTTGTGCAGAGTAATGCTGCAGGTAAGAAGGCAACGTTAATGTATTGGTTAACTAACATCTTTGCACATTGTTCAAGCTCACCGCATTGCTCAGCCGCATAGGTATCGCGCTACCTATACGGACGCAACTTGGATAGGTAGTTATGGGTGAGCAGGTACCTAGGTAGGTCGTGCCCCAGGAAGACGGAACGCTGACCAGTTTATACTTCGCATCCAGCTAACTATAGAATAAGTTATGGGTTTCTGTATGAGTTGGGGAATTCCGTCAACTGCTACCTAACTATGGGCCTACACTAGAAAGCGGCTGTACCTGCATAGGTACCTGTGCTGGTTAACCAGTACACTACGGACCGTACGACATACGAAGTAGGTAGACACCTGAGGTAACCGCCTACGGACGTGCTTTTTCAGCATTGACTTGTCTTTATCTGCCTTTTAATTACTGGAGCCACTAGTCTAGTTTGGCATGATCTTGGTAAGAACACGCTGACGTGGATGGAAGCCGCCTGATAAAAAGTGCCAGCACGATATAACGGTTTACATGGCACAGTGTCTACACACAGTATTTCTAGGTCATACACTGTATTGAGATATTTTGTACCGGATTTCACGCCTGCGGCGACGTCGGTAACATGAGATGAAATGCGTCGTTTATCTGGAATACATACAGATGTAGAACTGTTGAATCTTGATAGAGACGGTTAATAGTGTTATATCTACCTAGTAGTGCAACTACCTAGCTCGTACCTAGCTGTCCTACTCTTGCTGCGTTTACGGTAGCAGATCATACGGACCGTGGACGTACATTTACCTATATGGAGTATTTAGATGACTGAGGTTTGAAATCAAACGACCCCGAAGCTGCTATTCATATGCAATGCTACGGACGTTAGTCAGTAAATTGAACGACGTCTTCGCCTCACAGCTCGGCTACTATACTACTCAGAGTCAGACACATCGAGACTCGAGGGGGGATTAGGGAAAGTTTATACTTTACCTACCTAGACATAGTATGCGAGTGGTGCTCCCGTGTGGCCGGCCAATAGGGTACGAAGTAGGTAGGCAGTTGAGTTACCGTAATTGTTACAAGCAAGGTGCTCTGATTAGACTAGCTACCGTTAACGTTTATCCCTTTGTCACACCGAACGCTGGACTTGCATGGTAAAACGCCCGGCTGCCTTCAAATTCTCTACGTACGAACTACGAAGTACGTCCATTCTACATAGTACGGTAGGTCTGTATGCGCTTCGTGGGTTGATTATGTAACAGAACGTTAAATACCATAGCGGGAAAATGTATTTTCTGACAACGATTATTTCAACCAATACTTGTTGCCCGTTGGGGGGATTCATTGCCCCGTGACATCCATTAACTGTTGTCCGGGGGTAACTGCCCAGGTAGGTATGTGTTAATCATTGCTAGGGGCCAAATGCGTTGGGAAATCGTCGAGAAAACCACTTTAGAGATGCGTTGTCTGCTGGTACTGGGTACTTCGCACCTACCTGTAAAATCGGCTCGCACCTGCACTTTGCACCTTCACTGTACCTCTCATACACGATTAGAGGAAACCGCCATTATCAGTAGTACTCGTAGCCTTCGTAGTGTAGTGGTAAAAGTGTAGTACCTTTCATAATAGTAAACCATACAAGTAAGCAGTTCGAACTGTAGCCGTACCTCAACATTATCACCATGATTGTAGCCTGCATACCTAAGCTAAGTACATATAAAGTACTGACTACCTACGGACGGCTCTTTTTTTTTTTTTTTTTCCTTTTTTAAGGTAAGGAAACACTCAGTACCCTGGGCGTGCATATCTACGGGCATATGAGTGGTATAGGTAGCAACAACCATTGCTGTGAAACAAACGTTTGTTTCTGAATGAATGATTGTTATACAGACACATGGTTGCTGTCAAAATAACGGTTGTAGCAAACTGGCCATTCCCGCTACGGTAGGTACGGATCCGTACTGAGTACGGTATACGGACGTACTTGATACAGTACCGGTATGCTTGCAATTCCCGCCACCTCCGGCGGACGTTGATCCAACCGGATGGCATGGTCGTTGTTTCTTACCGCATGAAAAATGAAGGCGGTGCCATACCGGTACTAATACGCAATAGGCAGCTACGATGGACAGTGCCCTTTATACCGCGTACTCCTATGCATGTCTAGGACGGTAGGACCTGGTAGTAACGGAGTGAATACGTCTGTAATAATAGGACTGTCAAACAGACGGCACATACCTACCTGCACTACATTTAGGAGGCGCCCGTCTGACTGACAACAGACCCCAAATAAATACTAGTATCTACCTACTACACTATGTCCGTAGATGGCTCCTTATTACGGAATACTTGCGTATTTCGTAGGTAATAATATGACACGCGCACATTGCACTATACTACAGTAGTATACTGTACATAGTAGTAGTAGCCTGAGGTGCGTGGTTAGCACTATTTAGTAGTGCGGTAGGTAGTAGTTGTCATTCACCAATGCTGTACCTAGCGTCATACACTAGCGTATGGAACTACATACACTGGTGGCGTGGACACAGCAGTAGGAACCTGGGTACAGTATTTCAACCGGAGACGGTTCCGAATTGCAATACTTATTTCGTAGGTGTTTACGTGCCTAGTGGGCTGTGACGGGCAGATAGGTATCGTAGGTAGAAGACGTTGGTTCGCGATATCTATCTTCCAACGGTCCAGGCGCTGAAATCCAAGTATTCCTAGATGGACGGCTCTCCTGGTTGGCTGTAAATTCCGAGGCACATTTGCTTTTCCCTGATAAGATATAGTTACATACTGTGCCGATACCTATTCGCACATACTGGTTTACGGCCATGGACTGTACCGTACGATGGCGGGTAATACATCGAATCAAACAGTCGTCAAAAGTTATACCTATGGTGATAATGCTTAGGTAGGTAGGTAGGATTACAGTACAGTTGTAGTGTAGTTAGACAGTAAATGGAATGTTGGCGCTTTGCGTGCAGTGTTTGTTGTTTTGTTTCGCTAAGTAAATGTACATACATACCACCCTGTGGTTCATGTCCACGGTACTGAAGGGGAAAGAACCGGTAAACTGTAGGTACGTTGGAGCGGTTGAAGGCAGACGATGGGTAGGTACATATGCATATGTGCAGCTGTAGTGTATACCTAATATTGGCACGTTATAGCCACCTACCGTGTGCTCTATCTACTATGTATACACCACACCCACATACGCATGAAGGAGTTATGAGTCGAAGATGACCTTTTTTGGAAATCTTATCAAGGATTGGAAACGAGACGGGGAGAGCTAAAGTATCTTCTAGCAAATAAGCTGCAAACACCCGTGAGCAAAAGATGCAATTATACATCTCCGTATGGACAGCAATGGGTGGGTACCGGTTCAAACACGACAAATTCCCACAGCCACAGTCGTCTTGTTTTGCCACTTCCCAACTTCTCTCATCATCCGTCTTCGCATGCTGTGTCACCCTAGTGCACAGTGCAATCTCGATCTTCCCCCCTTTTTCCGCCGTGGTGGAATCGGCAGACGGATACAGATGTACATCCATGTACGCAGTACAGCTGTACACACCGCACATTCCGCACATAGCATTCGGTACATCGGGGGATTGCAATCAGGGAATTGCTCCCAAATCGTTACTGCATGCTATGTACCGGTACGTACCTGTTACCGTGTCAGCGTCCGTATCTATGCACAGTACGGCAGAGATTCCCCACCGATGCCCCTAACTTAGGCAGTCACACCAGGTACCGCCTGCTGTACGTACCGTAGGGCCTGATCCAGGTACGCTACCTACCTCTACCTACCTTTAGTAGGTACTATACCCAGTCAGTGTTGTCTCGAATCTCGCCTCCTTTATGACAATTTTCTTGACTTTCCCACGTCTCCAAAACGTAGGTGTCTCCTCCCCTTTCCCTCTTTTCTCTTCGTCTGGGAAATAGTACGGTACTCCGATCCAAGGTGGAAGCCGATTTACCTACCTACTGTACACTCGCTTTGCGTCGCAATTTTTAACTTTTCGTCCGTCGAAGCCTTCCACTCGTTCTTCTTCCTCTCTTTCCCTCCAGCCCCTAGCGGATCATCGCCAAAGCATACGGGGAGGATCAAAGA
Source organism: Xylariaceae sp. X802 (assembly GCA_028637635.1). Classification (NCBI taxonomy): domain Eukaryota; kingdom Fungi; phylum Ascomycota; class Sordariomycetes; order Xylariales; family Xylariaceae; species Xylariaceae sp. X802. The sequence continues at coordinate 695,406 of JAJFDH010000012.1, read as the reverse complement.
CAGATCGGAGTGGTAGTGTGTTCATTCGCTAATCCCATCCGGCAACCCGTTCCCTCGTTCCTGGACTATTCGCGCGTTCCCGCTCGCGCCGTCGGGAAACCAATAATAAACCAAACAAACAAGAGCGTACGAACACAGTCGACCCGTCGTCCATACCTACCTAAGGAAGCAGACCTCGCAAGCCCAGCTTCGCACCCGTTGAATGGATTGATTTTAAGAGAGTGAGCAATCGCCCCTACACAACGCTAATCGACTTCCATGCTCTCCCCTCATCAGTCTGCCGTGTCTCGTCGAGCTCCGGGAAGGTCGGCCTGTCAGCCGCCTTTACAGAGCAGTCAAATCCTTTAAGGGCTACCTGTGCTTTCTTGCGGTCCCTCCACCTCTGCCAAGTGATTGAGTGCCTGGCGCAGTTGCCCTGGCGACTAGCGCGCATTCATCTGCAACCAGTTTACGTCGCTTCGCTGTTGCCGTTCCTATTCTTTTTTTCACATAATTTCCTGGTGGCACTTTTCTTATATTCCTATCCGCAGAGTCTAACGCCGTGTTCAGGTGCTAGGTCAACAACGCCCGTCTCAAATCAGTTCTCGTGGCCATCCAGAATACGTCGGCCTGTCACCCAACTATCATAACTCTTCTCAATGACCCATCGCGTGGTCGATTGACGGATTGACTGGATTACTGCACAGTTCCCGAAAATCTGCTCCTGTGGCCGGCCACATCCCAAACGTATCGTTCTATTAATTCTTAATTTATAACGAATTCCTGTGTTTGCGTTGCGCCTTAGCCACTATTTTCCGTCAATGGGCCTGGTTTGTACGTTGGCTATCACCGCCTCTTGCTCTGTAAGATTTTCCCAGTTGGTAATTTCATAAATTAACACATCTTCATCATATAGTATTATAACCGTCTGCGAACTCGCCCACTCTGCCAAGATGTCAGGCTACCCAGCAGGGGGTGGTCAACATGACTACCACAATGGTTACAGTCAAAACACCGACTCATACTATCAAGATGAGCACAATGACCAGTACTACGACCATCAAAATCCTGGCTACGATGCTCATGGACAACAACATAACGACGGCTACTATGACGAATCGTAAGATCCACGAAAAGCTTCAAACTGTGATTTTAAGAGAGTTAAGCCACTAACCTTCGGTTGAACAGTGGCTATTACAATGCAGACGCCAGTAATCCTTATCAACAGGATGGTGGTTACTATGACGGTAATGACCACCAAAATGAGTATTATGATGACGGCAACGGAGGATACTATGACCACTACGCGCAGAATGGCGGCAATGGTCGCCGCCGTGGTGACTCGGAAGAAGAATCCGAAACCTTTAGCGACTTTACCATGAGATCCGACATGGCCCGTGGCGCAGATGCGGACTATTACGGTCAGGGCAATGAGCGGTACAACAGTTATAACGAGGGTCAAGGTCGAGGCTATCGCCCCCCTTCATCGCAAATATCGTACGGTGGTAATCGTTCGTCGGGAGCGTCGACACCCAACTATGGAATGGACTACGGTGGTGCAATTCCGAACGATAATCGATCCCGGGAGCCATATCCCGCATGGACCTCGGACGCCCAAATTCCATTATCAAAAGAAGAGGTCGAAGATATTTTCCTTGACTTAGCCAACAAATTTGGCTTTCAACGCGACAGCATGCGGAATATGTACGATCATTTGATGACTTTGTTAGATTCGCGAGCATCGCGAATGACGCCGAACCAGGCTCTCTTGTCTCTGCATGCCGATTACATCGGTGGTGATAATGCCAACTACCGCAAGTGGTATTTTGCGGCGCATCTGGATCTGGACGATGCCGTTGGATTTGCCAATGTGAGTGGCAAAAAGGGAAAGAAATCCAAGAAGGCCAAGAAGAACAAGCAGGGCGATCAGAGTGAAGAGCAGGTTTTGGAAGATCTCGAGGGCGATGACAGTTTAGAAGCTGCAGAGTATCGATGGAAAACTCGTATGAACCGCATGTCCCAGCATGATCGTGTCCGCCAGATCGCCCTTTATCTCATGTGTTGGGGAGAGGCCAACCAAGTTCGTTTCATGCCAGAATGTCTCTGCTTCATTTTCAAGTGTGCGGACGACTACCTCAATTCCCCAGCCTGTCAAAATACTGTCGAGCCGGTCGAGGAAGGTACGTTCCTCAACAATGTTATCACGCCTCTCTACCAGTACTGCCGGGATCAAGGATACGAGATCTCTAATGGAGTCTATGTCCGACGCGAGCGTGACCACAACCAGATCATCGGATATGATGACTGCAACCAGCTGTTTTGGTATCCTGAAGGTATTGAGCGTCTTGTTCTCAACGACAAGAGCAAACTCATCGACGTACCTCCTCAGGAGAGATACATGAAGCTGAAAGACGTCAACTGGAAGAAATGTTTTTTCAAGACGTACAAGGAGACGCGGTCATGGTTCCACTTGGTTCTTAATTTCAACCGAATTTGGATCATTCACCTGACTATCTTCTGGTTCTACACGTCACACAACGCTCCAACTCTCTTGGTGGGCCCTTCCTACGAACAACAAGTAAATCAGCAGCCACCCGCTGCTGCTCAGTTTTCCATTGTCGCTATCGGTGGTGGCATAGCCACTTTTATTCAAATCTTTGCCACCTTTGTCGAGTGGACGTATGTTCCTAGACGTTGGGCCGGCGCCCAGCATCTAACCAAGCGTCTTCTTTTCCTCCTGGCTGTTTTCGTCCTAAATGTAGCTCCGAGTGTCTATATTTTCGGCGTCAACGGCGCGCAAACAAATTCGGTTGGGAAGCCATTGGCTATTGTCCAGTTCATAATTGCCATCATAACATACATCTTCTTCTCCATCACGCCTTTGGGCGCTCTGTTCGGCAGTTATCTTACCAAGGATCCCCGCCGCTACGTCGCCAGTCAAACCTTCACAGCCAGCTGGCCCCATCTCAAGGGTAACGACCGTATGCTATCATACTTCCTCTGGATTACTGTCTTTGGCGCGAAATTCGGAGAATCCTATGTATATCTTACGCTATCTTTCCGGGATGCGCTCCGCTATGCTGCTCTCATTAACGTCGACAGCTGCTTAGGAGACGCGCAGATTGGGGTAATTCTTTGTCAGCATCAGCCTACAGTCCTCCTCATCCTGATGGTAGTTGCCGACCTGCTCTTTTTCTTCCTGGACACGTATCTTTGGTATGTCCTGATCAACGCGGTTTTCTCCATTGCAAGGTCTTTCTATCTCGGTTCGTCTATCTTGACTCCTTGGCGAAACATATTTTCTCGTCTTCCCAAGCGTATCTACTCCAAGATTTTAGCGACAACCGATATGGAGATCAAGTACAAGCCAAAAGTTCTAATTTCTCAGATATGGAATGCCATTGTGATTTCCATGTACCGGGAACATTTATTGGCCATTGATCATGTCCAGAAACTGCTATACCATCAAGTTCCGTCTGAGCAAGAGGGTAAGCGTACGCTCAGGGCGCCAACTTTTTTCGTTTCACAGGAAGATCACTCGTTCAAAACGGAATTCTTTCCAACTCATAGCGAAGCGGAACGTCGACTATCCTTCTTCGCTCAATCACTCTCCCAACCAATCCCAGAACCGCTACCGGTTGACAACATGCCTACTTTCTGCGTAGTGATTCCGCATTACAGTGAGAAGATCCTGCTCTCTCTCAGGGAGATCATTCGCGAAGATGAACCATACTCGCGCGTCACGATGCTTGAGTATCTCAAGCAATTACACCCTCATGAATGGGATTGTTTCGTTAAAGATACCAAGATCCTCGCTGATGAGACCTCGCAATTTAATGGAGAATACGAGAAGAACGAAAAGGACGATGCCAAGAGCAAAATTGACGACCTGCCGTTCTACTGCATTGGATTCAAATCCTCGGCCCCCGAATACACTTTGCGAACTCGAATCTGGGCGTCTCTTCGTTCACAAACACTCTATCGCACTATTTCTGGATTCATGAACTACAGCCGTGCTATCAAGCTGCTATATCGTGTCGAAAATCCTGAAGTTGTTCAAATGTTTGGCGGCAACTCGGATAAGTTAGAGCGCGAGCTCGAGAGGATGGCTCGTCGTAAGTTCAAGCTCATGGTTTCGATGCAGAGGTTTGCCAAGTTCAAGAAAGAGGAAATGGAAAATGCCGAATTCCTTCTCCGAGCATATCCTGATTTGCAAATTTCCTACCTTGATGAGGAACCTCCACTTGCTGAAGGCGAGGAACCGCGTATTTACTCCGCTCTAATCGATGGGCACTCCAAGATCATGGAGAATGGCTTAAGACAACCGAAATTCCGTATTCAACTCTCGGGCAACCCTGTATTAGGAGACGGCAAATCCGACAACCAGAACCACTGTATCATCTTCTACCGAGGCGAGTACATCCAGCTCGTCGATGCCAATCAAGACAATTACCTTGAGGAATGTCTCAAGATCCGCTCAGTCTTGGCCGAATTTGAGGAGATGAAGACGGATAACGTATCGCCATACACTCCTGGAGTCAAGAATGAAGTTAACGCTCCAGTTGCCATCCTGGGCGCTCGTGAATACATCTTCTCTGAGAACATAGGCATCCTTGGCGATGTTGCTGCTGGTAAGGAACAGACATTCGGTACACTGTTTGCAAGAACTCTGGCTCAGATCGGCGGTAAACTCCATTATGGTCATCCCGATTTCCTCAACGGCATTTTCATGACTACTCGAGGCGGTGTCTCCAAGGCTCAAAAGGGCTTGCACTTGAATGAAGATATTTACGCCGGTATGAATGCAATGCTACGTGGTGGCCGTATCAAGCACTGTGAATACTACCAGTGTGGAAAGGGTCGTGACTTGGGTTTTGGTTCAATTCTTAACTTCACAACCAAGATCGGCACTGGTATGGGTGAGCAACTCCTTTCTCGCGAGTACTACTATCTCGGTACACAACTCCCTCTGGACCGGTTCTTGTCATTCTACTATGCTCATGCCGGTTTCCACGTCCAAAACATCTTCATTCTCCTCTCGGTTCAGGTCTTCATGCTCGTCGCTATCAATATCGGTGTAATACGGCATGAGACGATCAGATGCGATTATAACCCCAATGTCCCCATTACCGATCCACTGTTTCCCACCGGGTGTAACAACACGGACGCCCTCATGGATTGGATGTGGCGTTGTGTCATCTCCATCTTCGTCGTCTTCTTCTTGGCGTACATTCCCCTGGTTGTCCAAGAGCTTACAGAGCGTGGTGTGCTTCGCGCTGCAACGCGTTTTGCCAAACAGTTCTTCTCGGGCTCCCCGTTGTTCGAAGTCTTTGTGACGCAAATCTATGCGAACTCGGTTACACAGGACCTCTCTTTTGGTGGTGCCCGCTACATCGGAACGGGTCGTGGTTTCGCAACTGCACGTATTCCGTTCGGTGTACTTTACTCTCGCTTTGCGGGGCCGTGTATCTACATGGGATCGCGACTCTTGTTGTCGTTGCTCTTTGCCTCTCTGACAGTTTGGCAGGGTGCGCTCATCTACTTCTGGCTCTCCCTACTCGCGTTAGTCATCTGCCCGTTCCTGTACAACCCGCATCAATTCGCCTGGAACGACTTCTTCATTGATTACCGTGACTTCCTACGGTGGCTGTCGCGTGGTAATTCACGGTCACACTCGTCTTCATGGATCGCTTACTGCCGACTTTCCCGGACAAGAATCACAGGTTATAAGCGTAAAGCGTTAGGCGATCCGTCAGCCAAGCTATCTGCCGATGTTCCACGTGCGGCTATCACCAACGTCTTCTTCGGCGAGATAGTTTCTCCTCTACTACTTGTCGCCTCGACACTTATTCCGTATCTATTTATCAATGCCCAGACCGGTGTCCAAGCCAACGACCCCAATGCTGTGGCGACGTCGTCACTCATTCGCGTGGCCCTTGTCGCATTTGCACCCATCGCCATCAATGCCGGGGTCTTGTTATTCTTCTTTGCGTTAGCGTGTTGCGCTGGTCCTCTCCTGAGCATGTGTTGCAAGAAGTTCGGAAGCGTCCTGGCAGCTATTGCCCATGCCATCGCGGTCATCACCCTTATCATCTTTTTCGAGGTTATGTTCTTCCTCGAGAGCTTTGACTTCACTAAAACCCTCTTGGGAATGATCACGGTCGTCGCCATCCAACGTTTTGTACTTAAGCTCATCATCTCAACAGCGCTAACTCGTGAGCTCAAAACGGATCAGGCCAACATTGCGTTCTGGACGGGTAAGTGGTATTCTATGGGTTGGCACTCCGTTTCCCAACCGGCTCGTGAATTCCTGTGCAAGATCACGGAGCTAAGCATGTTCGCCGCCGATTTCCTCCTCGGCCACGTCCTCCTTTTCATCATGCTCCCTATCATTCTGGTTCCGCAGATTGATAAACTTCACTCAATTATGCTCTTCTGGCTACGTCCAAGGTATGTGGATTTCCCCTCACTACACTAGGTAGTACATGTCTAACATACCTAGTCGTCAAATCCGGCCACCAATCTATTCCATGAAGCAGTCGAAGTTGCGTCGCAGACGAGTGATTCGGTATGCGGTACTATACTTCACTCTTTTAGTCGTCTTCGTCGCCCTTGTTGTTGGGCCTGCTGTCGGCGGCAAGATGATCTTGAGCAAGGGTATTGAAAATACCTTGAACAATTTCAACTCAATTCGTTTGCTCCAGCCCGACAATTGGAATCTCAGAGACAACACTCAGAATCACACCCAGACAGGAACAGGCCGTCCTGGTTACTCGGGGCCCGGTCTGGCTTCGAGGACTACTGATGCCACTGCTCAGCAGACGGGCTCAAACAAGTTCCGGTTCCTCTAGGTTGTTTATTAAGAGCTCTTGTATTATAGGACAGCTAGGACCACGCCGACGAGTAATGATTCCACTTGAGGTCGGGGTAGCTTCAAAAGCTTGGCATCGACCCGTGGCGTTCTTTGTATTGATTAGGTAGCAAAGGAGGTATTAAACGTATTTGCTGTTCTGTTCCCGTTAGACTTGCAGGAATAAATGCTTTGCTCGTTACGCTTCTTTTTGTAAATGCTTCGAGTTGCTTGCCCCGTTGCTCGGCCCATCGCATTGCTCGATCGCTCCATCTACTACAAGGTGGTTCTTAATGTGTGTCCTGTTTGAAGTACGGTGACCGAGCAATAGGGCCAAGACATTATGGGGTTGGTTCAATCGTTGCATCTACACGTAACACGGCCGTAACTGACATGAGTTCCAGCACTGCTCCCTGCGAATACGCCGCAGATACCAGGTGGTTTGTTACCTAAACTTGTTGGCACCGTGGGGAACGGTGTTTTGTTGGGTTCTACCTACAATCTACCTATATCTGGGGATTTGTTGGCTGGGTCTCTGCCTTGATAGGACTGTTCAGCCGCGATTTTCGAGGGATGTCCGCGCGGGTTTTGGATTGGTTGGTCGCTGGATATGCTCCGGAAGGCTATGGTCGTGTCCTCGACGGCTTCGTAGTCGGAAGAGAGGACCTGAATGAGCTGTTGGTGGTGGCTTGGACGTTATATTAGTGTAGAGACTACATACAACGTGCATAGCCTAAGCATGCGTTAGATATTGTGAATACGAAAACGACAGTCACACCCCGTGTCAGTATCAAGAACAAATTTAGGGCATCGTGTACTTCCACTGGTCAGATATTTGTAGGTAGTGTGATGTCAAGTGTAAAGCCAACGGATTCAACCGTTTTCGTTTCTACCGGGGCTCCGTACCGCGTTTATTACGACAAATCAGCACGGCCTTTTGGAACTGTCATGACCAACTCGGGACTTCGAAGCAGTGACTTCGAAGCAGACTCTGGCGTACGAGCATACAGCAACAGGCAGAATGCCAACTGGATAGCAAGGAGCAAAGGAAGAGGAGATGTACGTTCAATGAGGCGCGCCAGACCATCCCGCTATATATGTCCCTCTGCGACATGTCCTTTTACTACATTGTCTAAGTTGAGGCCTGTACCCGACCGTCTATCTTGCAATTGACGAGTCAGTCATCCAATGCAGGCCTGTGGAAAAGGAGCAACGCCTAGGGAGAAAGACAACTCCATTCGAAAAAGGTACACGTGGTCCTTTTCAAAATCATGCCCCGTCATTATAAGACGGTAGTAGGAAGCCGTTTGTGTTACTGATTCACGATGAAGAAGAACGGTCTGGGTAACTATAACCTCATCAGGATGGACAACGCCAAAATACGGGCGGGCAATTACGATGCTGGGCCAGTTCGCAAAATTCACAGTGCACTGCGGAACCTTGGGCCACGAGTCTCGAGACACAATTAAGCACTGTTAAGTTTTAACTTATCAAGCATCAAGCATTGATTTGTGAAAGAGAAAGGAACGATTCCGAACCTCCGGCAAAATCGCACACGTCTCCAGACTCCAGTTCGTCCATATACATCCCAACTAGACTAATCATTCCCGTCATCGCCCAACTCCGTTGATTGTATTCCTGTATTGGGGCCATAAATTCCTGGGCCACATTCTTACTGATGATCACTGGGCGAGTATCGTCCTCCCATGCCCCAGAATTGCTCCGCCATATAGGTGCCCGGCTCGGCCTTCTTCCACATGTCGTTGAAGGCGGTGAACAGGAAAACGTCAGCAGGATTGGTGCTAAATACGCTCTTGATCGACGAAAGGGCCGCTGATTGTTGATCCAGGCCCGGGATGGCAGCGCCATGGGCCTCACCTTGCCAAGGCCATCCTGTCTCCGTAACTACGATCCGTTTGCTCGGATCAGATAGCTGGCCTCGGACATTCATCACTATGGAATTCACGAATGAGCCGGCCTCTGATGCTTCCGTGTTACCATCAAAGAAAGGATGGATGTTGACGGCACAGTAGTCGGATTGGTCGCAGAGCTCGGGGTGATTCAGAACCGCAGCAAATGTATCCACCACAACAACCGGGCCCTGATATCCGGCCGCTCTCAGAGCGGATCGTGCCTCAGTGAGTGCTGCAAGTGACTGGTCTACCGGCATGCCACCGACACCAACAAGTTCATTACCGACAGACACAGTATCGACCACACTCCAGTCATAGTAAAGGCCACTCGCCATAGTAGCCACAGCAGAATCCACGGAATTGATGTTAAAAATACCTAAGAAGAGCTTATTGCCATACTTCCTAGCTGCCTTGGACACGGTATAAACCTGATTGCAGTCAACGCCGTAGATACGAATGACGCCATAGTCCTTAGCGAAGAGGGCGAAGTCTGTGTCCACTTCATCTGCAGTTTTGCAGTTGCCATCGCCTCGATAAGGAGAATAAGTGACACCGTGAAGACTAGCCCCAAAAGGTGGCGCAAAAGGTGGCACGAACGGCGGGCCAGACGGAACAGGATATGGACTGGAGGTGAAAGCAGCCGTTGGCGGTGATACGGTGGGCTCCGGAGGGGATCCGATAGTCGGCATGAAAGGGGGTGTGAATGCGACAGGAGTGGCTGCTACTACCGGAGTAACTGCAGAGACAGGCGGTTGCAGAGGATCCGAGGTTGGGGCTACCAGAAGGCTGGACGGCTCGGTCGACGAGGTTTCCTTAGGGATATAGACAACTGCCTCGGTGAGAGTAGTGATGGTGTTTCCATACTGGTCGACATAGACAACAACCTCAGGAATCTCAGTACGCTCAGGGAGTGACGCATCACTAATGGTGATAGTGCCGTCCAGCTTAAGGTCACGGTTGACTCGGTGTCGGTACACAGCCGCACCATGCCCATGTCCTATTAACGAGTTAGAGCTCGCCCAGGTTCGGCGACAAGCGCAGGGGTCAGACGTAAGAACTTACTGTGCTGTCCGAGCGACAGACACAGAAGCGAGAGGATCACGAGAGTGATCGCAAAAGCTCTCATGATTGCGGAACGATGGCGAATCCGAGTTACTGAGGTTGGCGCACTTTAGAAACGAAGGTAGAGAAACGGCTCAGTGAGCAACTAGGCTGTTAGCGAAGTGACCCCTAGCCAAAACTAGAGAATGAGCGACTGTGAATCGAGGGAGCGACAGAAACGAAAGCCAATTAGGGACATGAGAAATGGTATTGGCGGGCCTGAGCCATCAATCGGAATCAATCACAGGAGCTACAGGAGAAAGGAAATTAAAAGGCAACAGGCAACAAAGGATCGGGAGTATATGAGTTGACTATAGGGGGAGACAAGGGGATTCCGGTCGAAGACAAGGTCAAGAGAGATTCGGCGTGACTGAGCATGCTCCAACAGTAAAGGCTGTAAACAAGCTGAAGGGAATGACAACACCTGAGGGAGGACTCAAGTGAGACAAGGGATATACGCCCCAAGCCACAGCAGTATTGTGTTTTCGTCCACCGGGGAATGTGAGGAAAAACTAAGAAAAAAGAAAGTATAGACTTACCTTGACTGTTTTCACTGTTTTTGACCTTGGTCGAAGAAAGTTGTGGCTGGTCGACTTGGTTGTAGGCAAGCAAGTAGGTGACTAGGTGGCGTGAATCTCCGTTGCTGAACCGGGTTGGCTGACTTGATGATACTCTGGTACCGAGTAGGAAACGAGCGAACGCGCAACTGAGGGCCGCGAAGTGCCTCGGTACCTAAAGAAGAGCTTTGCGCCGCAGGTCAATGGCCGTGAAGAATGACAGTGTCCACACCGGCAGGGCAGTGTTGCAAGAAAAAGGCGCGGGGTCATCCGTGGGTGTATGGCGGTCGAGGGACTGACCCGCTATGAAGGATATATAACACAAGACGAAGACAACGTACCTGAGTGAATATCTAATAGGCAGCTGAGAGAGGAACCGGTCTCGAGAGTTAACAGGGCACGTCAAGGTGGAGGAAGAAAGAGAGTGTGTGAAGATAGATGTAGGCCGGTAGGGTGTGTTTAGGCATGAGGTGCGAGGTGAGAGGCGAGAGGTGCGAGGTCGGAGGGGACGCGTCGGAGGTAGTCAGAGAGAGAGTGAAGTGAGGACGCAGAGAGCCTTTGCACATCCACGTGATATCATAGCGGTGGTGGCCCCTACTCGAGCCCCTACTCGGGCTCCTGCTCGCTGTACTTCTACCCGATGTGCCTGCCTCGGCAGACACGGCTGTGGTAGCAACGTCGGGCGGTGCTATCCCATACGCTTGCACACGCCGGGAAGGCAGTACCGCCCGACATCGATACATAAAACGGACGAGGCAAGCGCGTTCAACAAGTCACGCCCCGACCACGCCGCGTGCCTGCCCACAACAGTCACAACTTGACAGCAGCCCAATCACCGCGCCTGCCACCCGTCGTCACCTCACGTGCCAGCAACGCCAGACGACAGGATAAGTATCATGTTGTGCCAGCAGCTGGGGACCGATGCTACTAACATCCGAGTCCCAACTCTCTCCGCAAAAGAACCTCATTTTCATGCATGGCCCTGCCCCTATGTAGTGCGGACAATAGAATTGATACCCTGAATAAGAGACGTCTATTCAGATGTGTAACGCATTAGCAATTAATAGTATCTAGTCTATAATTGGAGCTCAGCTACCTTTCCGCCCTGTCTGCCTAGGTAGCTCAAACATCCATGACCATACCGGTCTTGTCTGCAGGTGAATGATGATCGAAATATACAGAACGCCCTTCTTCGCTCGCTAGATCAATGGCGACGGGCCATCGTCAAGACAGAGGCGGGTGCGTATATGGTAATAGGTAAAAAAAAGAGAATACCTGATTATTTAGCTACCCGACCCCGATAGTCGGTTTGTCTTTCGGGTCATGATCTTCGTAATGGCATGTCGGACAGTCATACCCGCTTTCTCTATCTCCTTCTTTGATAGCGCAGACGTGATGCACAGCTTGAGTGCCGGCTGGATATTGACATCTGTGTCCTTGGGTCCGAGACCGCTGATCAATGGGGTTATCTTCAATCGTGTAACCAGGACCCCGTTGGCGAGTGACTGCAATATAGCGTGTGAACACTCAATCCCATATCAGGCTTAAATAGGGAGGGTGATGAAGGAACATGGCAACTTACCTCCTCCACACAATCTGAGAAGAGTCGTTCCTGGTCCTCGATGCTCAGCCGCCTAGACTGGATTACGTCTGGCTTGAACACGAGAATCATGACGGGATTCTCGGGGTCACTTGTGCACATCACCCAGTCGCTGCGGGGATCCAACTGTGCTCGCATGGCACGGATGTTCTCGCGGCACTGGATCAGTATATCGGGGTTACACTGCAACACATTCAACGTCTCACTCGCCGTCACAGCTGACATGGCAGGGAGCGCAGCCGAGTAGGTATAGGCAAGCGCATTGATACGCTGATGCCGAATCACATCCGTGGACCCGGCACAGAAGCCGCCTGCAGCACAGAGAGGCCCCGAGAGAGAGCCAACGATGAGATCTACAGCCTCCGCATCAACGTTCTGCGCTTCTGTGAGCCCGCGGCCATTGCGGCCGAGAACACCGAATGAATTGGTTTCATCGAGAGCAAGGCGGAACTTGTATTTCTCCTTGAGTTCAATCTGAGCCAAAAATTCGTTAGTGTATTTTGTACTTTATCATACCACCACGTTCACGGCGCGTCATTTGGGGGGAAGAGTTGGCGGGCCCAGTTTTGTTGCTCACAAGTTTTGGTAGATCAGAGCAGTCGCCAACCATCTCGAATAGGCCCTCGGTGACGACGAATCTTCTTGTCAGGATTTTCTTCTTCGCCTGCTCCTCCGCTACCTTCTTCATCACGCGTTCCAAATGTGCCATGTCGTTGTGGTCATACCACCGAATTGAACTTCGTGATGCCTCCAAACCCTTCCGGATAGAGTAGTTCACCATCTTGTCGGCTACGATGACATCACCGCGTTTGCAGAAGCATGGGAGGACACTTGTGATTGTTGAAAAAGCATGGGCATACACAATGGCAGCCTGAGTGCCGAGAAACGAGGCAATGTCGGCTTCGGTGTGCATGTGGACGTCTTGTGTACCGTAGAACTGTGGTGGCCCGCAGGGGCCTACACCGTAGGTGTGGAGGGTCTGGATGGCTTTTTCCTTGATCGATTCGCTTGCGTTGAAGTTGTAGAAATTATATGAAGCTAGGTTGGTCACCGTCCTGCCGTTCGCAAGCTTGACCTTCGGGCCTGTCGGTCTGCGCACCAGTCCTGTCAGCATCCTAACCAAACGACTGAGGCTGGCAATGAGTCTTCCACTGGTCGCAGTCCTTACCCAATGATAACAGGTAGCCTTTCGGCCTCGTTTCCCTCGAAGCTAGTCTGTTCGGCGACGAGCGGCTCAGGCTCCCATTCCTTGACAAGCTCGTCGATCTCATCCTCTCGTAGTTTGATGTAATTGGAGCCGTGGGTAGGATAGGAAGGCGACATGATATAGCGCACGAAGAATATCACAAGCACCAGCTCAATGGCAGACCGAATGGGATCGTTCTGATAGCTCGATTGAATGTACCGGATCAGGACGGCACTACCAGGGACTCTTTGGAAAGCCTCGAACAAGCCGTGCAGCGAGGCCTGGACATAGGCTTGGGCCTCGTTTAGATCCATGATTCTCAGTATCTGTCGGCTACGGAATGCGATTCATGGGGTAAAAGGGGTGAAGCCTGCAGAAAGATAAATCTCCAAAAGAGGTCACAGCTAACGTAGAATTGTAACTGCCCTGCGGTTTCAGGGCTGGGGGCCTTAACGCGATACCATTACCGGCCACGCTGGGCTGCTGGCTGGGGTCGGCCACCCCACCTAACCAGCTTAGTGTAGGCACCAGAAGTGTCGCGGGCCGCTCGCCGCCACTCGCTAAATCCATCATTGGCCGAGCAGAGTTGGTGGCCCACCGGCTAATCAGGATTGGTAACACGTTATGCAATAAGCTGTCTTGCAAATGCGGACGCTTTGTCGCGCTGCTTTGCCAATAGGAAGAGAACCTGGTCGCACTAACATTACGTTGAAGGAAAACGGCTAGTTCAAGTTGTTTATCGTCAGCACGTCGGAGGCCGCCTCTACAGACTGTAGTGTACCTCGACCTTTTCTAATAAGTATCGGGACGCATTGTGTTGATGTACCGGTACTGTAACTACGGTTACCAATTGGTAGCGCAATTCCATGATTTTAGCGAATACTAAGCCGCTAAACCTACTAAAGTTTGGTGATAGGTTCGTTAACCATAACCACGAGGTTATGTTAGAAACATGACGCATAGCGCGCGAGATGAGTTTCACCCTTATGATACTGTAGAATCGATGCACGTCGTGGGCAGATCACGAAATAAACGAGTACCTATCTCAAATGTAGAAAAAAGACGAGCTGGGTGACCTGAAAGATAGCCCACATGTACTATGCCAAACGGTAACACAATCTCGCGATGTGGACGGACTGTCGTCAATGGCGAACCAGTGCATCCTGTTGGACGGAATACATTTACGGGATTGAGTGGCCGACTGATGCAAGATCGGCCATGGGCGCCAGTAAAATCGATAAGAATTTGCCTTGAAGACCGATTCATGTTCGTAAAAGTAGAAAAACCATTGGATGTGGAATGGAAAAAAAAAAGCAAAAAAAAGGAACACGCCAAAAAATCGAACCATAGGTTCGCTAGGTGGTTCCAAAGATTACGGAGTGGAGTTATTTGGGTTGAACACGGAAATTCAAGGTAAAAGGCATTGAGTTTGTCCATTATTCAATCCCACTCCGAAATGGTTTACGTCTGCAACAACTTATATACCTGGCGCGAGGGCGCTAGCGAATCAAGGGCTGTGATTGGTCGGATTTAATTGGCGGCCACTCATGCGCCACAGCGCCGTCGGGTGGCTGGTGAAGCTGCGAGGTGAGTGCTCGCCCCTCCGGAACATCAAGCCACTGACTTACATCACGCCCCTCTCAAACGTCCTACCTACCTACCTACCTAGACCTTCACCGTCGATACCGGCGCCAAAAATATATCTTGTACGGTATTCCCGCCAGTACCAATCGAAATAGGCACTCCAAGCGTCAATGAGCTCTAGAATGGCAACCTGCATCTTCTGCAAGATCATCAAGGGTAAGTGTTGGAGCTTACAACTTATACTCACTCCCAATCCCCCACCTGCTACACTCTCGCGGGGGCATTACGATATATATAGTCCTCTCTTAAGTTCATTGAGTAAACTTTCTCTTTCTCTGGCTTTAACGTGTTACCAACCCTGAAAATTCGGCCAACTCGGCCAACTCTGGTCGGCCGCCTTGCCAAACTAGTTACTAGAAGCGTCGCGGGCATCCGCCAAATTCCACTACCTAGGTATTGGCCAAGCAGGGTTGGTGGCCATCAGGGTGGGCGACCATCAGGGTTGGTAACGCGTTATAATCCAGACGAATCCAGCTGGGGATTCAGTCATAACACGAAAAAGAACGACAAAGTACCTAACTGACATAAACTTACGCCGCAGGAGAGATCCCGTCCTTCAAGCTCTTCGAGAGCGACAAGACGCTCGCGTTCCTGGACATCGGACCGCTGAGCAAAGGCCATGCCGTAAGCAGCACATAACAACACATCCTGCGTGCTCGCGCTGGCTAGTAAGTAGGTCAAGATCACGGCATGCTAATTGTATATATGATACACGAACAGCTCGTGATCCCCAAGTTCCACGGCGCCAAGTTGACAGATATCCCCGATGATCACCTGAGCGAAATCTTGGTATGTACACTCTGTTCCCCATAACCTGCGGAAAAACAACGAGGAGTGGGGTGATATGGGTACATGCATGAAGAGCGAGGAAAAGGGATGTAAAAAGGGGTGTCAACTGAGCAGGTGGAAGAAGTTCGATGCAAGTAACTGACAAGCTCACGTCCGCGCCCATCCATAGCCTGTAGCCAAGAAACTCGTGGCTGCTACAGGAGCCGTCGATTACAACATTCTGCAAAATAACGGCAGAATTGCGCATCAAATCGTTGATCACGTAAGTAGATTTTCACTCCGGCTGTCTTCGGCGTCCCGCCTCAGTCCGGGATGAGAGTCATCCCCATTCAATACCGAATTCTGAAGTAAGAAAGCTAAGATAAGTTTAATATCACAGGTTCACTTCCACATGGTATGATCGATAACATATCTCATGACCCTCTCAATTCCCCGTTGGGTGGGAGGAAAGGTACTCACGGAAACTAACTAAGCAAATCCATAGATCCCAAAGCCCAACGAGGAGGAAGGGCTCGGTGTCGGTTGGCCAACAAAGCCCGCGGATATGGAGGCCCTGAAGAAGTACTTCGAAGAGGTTAAGTCGAAGATGTGAAGGTAGAATCTGCGGGTAGCGTCCGCTATGGCTAGTTTAAATGTTATTAAGACTGATCGGCGGATATAAGTCTATCTATAATACAATGCAATGGTATTCAAAAAAGATAAAGAGCCAGACTCAACTAATAATGTCCAAGGCCTTGAAATAAAATTGTGATGCCGAATAGCTACTGACTTCTATAACGTCCGCTCATCAGCGACGTCGTACCTCAAACCGTCTATGAGAATTTTACGTGTAATCATTCATCTGCCGCTTCCCCTGACTGTGATTTCTTTACCTCCTCTCTCTTTTGTTGCCGGTCTCTTCGGAAATATGCTTAATCCACATCGTCTGCGGATGTGTCCGCGGCCGCCGTCGCCGCCACGGTCCCGTTTGTGGTCACCACAGCTTGCCAAGGAGGATAATGGTCCAGAGCACCACCGGGCTTAATCACACCTATTCTATCATACAGCGACCTTGACCGGATGTAGGGGTCCAGCCGCCAGTATTGCTCTCTGAGTCTCTGAGTGATAGTGCTTCGTTCGGACTTGATGGCTGCACGCTTTGTCGCATCCTCCTCATGGATCCACTCGATGGTTTTGTTTTCGAACTCCTCGTAAAGCGCCTCACGCTCCTTCAGGAGTGAGTCTCGGGTTTCTGTATCTTTCATCTTGTCGTTCTCGCCGGGTACAGGTTCGATATATTTGTAGCTCCAGCCTGATGTGCCTTCCATATCATCTGGTATCTTATCCTTGGCGATGAACTCCTCTAGGTCCTCCACGTTATTTGTGAAGTGCACCTTGCTCGCGACCACGGGATCCAACCAACCGCGAATAATTCGCCATATCCCTAGAAATAGCTTTAGCACAGCTAGAACTCAATCATGCTTGAACTGGTGCCAGGTACTAACCTTGGAAGACCCATGGAGCTCTGTGCACAAGCACAACACCCAGGCTTTCCGGGTAATTAGCCTCGAAACAGCGAATCATGAACTTCACGGGGGTATAGTCCTGCTCTGCGTTAGAGTTGCTGAAAGCGAGATTGAGAAGCTCCTGAGGCTCACCATGTTGGCTATCGAAAAACCAGTCAGGTCGAAAACCACACACTGCGCGCATGTCAGTTCAGATGACTAAATATAAAACTATACGTCATGAATTCGAAGACGTACACCTGTGTCGACGGGCGGCGCAATAAGATATCGCGTAGTCTCTATCAAGTAGACGGTGTATCGCTCGAGAGACTCTTCGGAATGTTCGCCTGCTCTATGCAGCCGAGCCCTACAGAAGCAGATGGGCCGGCCCACCTTGTCAATCCCGTAACAATAACTCTTGCCGAGTCGCATCTGTTCCAGGAAATCGTTTCCTTGCTTTTTGACGGACTCATCGCTACTCTTCTCGTTGAACAGTGCATTCTCCTCTCCGTTCACCATAACATCGCTGTCCACCCGCATTTCCGAAGCTCTCCAGTGCATTGTCGAGATCATCATGACCAGAGCCTTCTGCAAATCCCACTTACGAGCTCGCAGAAAGCGCAAAAGTAAAGCATCTGGGTTATCGTGCTTCACCATGGACCAGATAGTCGCTCGAATCTCGTCAGGCGAGTGTTTGGCGAGAGTCTCGTGGTACGCCTTGGTCTCACCCCATTTGTCTTCGGGGTCATTATGCTTCGCAGGAGCCTCGGTCGCATCCTTATCCACTCCTTTGGTTTCCTTGCCCTTGTCCTTCTTTTTCTTGAAAATATTCAGACGCTTCCGCCTGGGCTCTGAACCGGTGGCTCCAGCCTTGTCTTGCGCAGCGCCATCGGCGCCATCTTCATCTAAGACGCCGCAAGTTTGCAAAAACATATCCCAGAATTTGCGCAATTTCTCCTCTTGCTCTGGGGTCAGATTCCCCGGTCTACCGGGGAGCGCCGCCATGTTCTCGTAGGTCTCGGTGTAGATGTAAGACTTCCAGTCCGTTCTTTCGTCCGTCAGGATATCGGATGGACCAAAGACGAAGCTATAAACAAGGAGCGCGGCCGCAATTACAGGAACCAGATAGAGGGCGTATGAAGCGGAGCTACGAAGTTGTTTGCGATAGGATACGTTCCGAGGAAAGTGAACACAACCAGTAAAGTCTCGGCGGGAAATGGGGTTGCAAAGGCGGTTGTTGGGCACACCAGCGCTGCAGTGAGCGCCACTAATGTCGCTGCTGACGGACGACCGGAAAATTAGGACGGTGCGCTCGGGGGATCGCAAAATACGACACGCCCGCGCACAAGCGGGGCGTATTCTGGTCTTAGGAGAAATGCGCCGGCCTTGCGACAGGCAGGGTTTGGAGAAAGAGACGGGGCGAAGTGGGAGAGAAAGGTAATGGCGAGAATAGGGGGGGCAGTGTTTGGGAGAGATGGAGAAGTCCAGCAAGTCGGGAACACGGCGAGATGGCCTCATGGATGAGGCTCGCGGGAGGCAGACGATTTTCGCTAGTTGTTACTAAGAATGGGTAGCGCACCTAGGTAATACCCGGGAGCGGCGGGCGAATAACAAGGAGGCACGGCACGTACCCTTCTGCCCCAGGTGGCTGCTTCCCACGAATGTCCGGACCGCGGCGCTGCAAGACGAGGAACACGGAGGCGCAGTCGGCTCAGTCTACGTAGGCGAATATATGTAGATACTAGGGGTTTGCATCTGGACAGGAGGATGATTGTGCGACACACTACGTCGGCAGGCAGTGGGCCGTTGTCTCTTTTTCATGATCTTACAGTTAAGTACGGAATTGATAGGTAGGTAGCAAAAATACATGTGCTGGATCTAATCCCAGGAAGGATTCCGAATAGCATCAAAGTTTGCGCTCTCCGGGACCGCGTAGGCAGCGTGCTAATACCCTACCTATAGGCTATAGGTACCTAGGCAGGTGCCGTATGTAGGTACCCGGGCCTTGATGCGATCCAATCTAGGTACGTCATCCAACCCATCTAAACGAGGGCTTTACACCTGTAGCCAGTTACTCTATACCCGGTAACACTGGTGGTTTTCAGGGTCGCTTAGCCTGGCTTCGGTGCTAAGTTCCAGACCCAAAACACCAACTGCAGGTCCCTGTTGTGCCCCCGCAGATCGCTAAACCCACCTGGCGCGAATGATTCTACTGACCAATAACCTTCTAACCAGTTACATACCTCTATACCATCCAAAGGAAAACACCCCGCCATATCAAAGGCTCGCATTCCTTCTATAAAACACTTTGTCCTTCACGGAAAGCACCATGTCTGCGAGCGAAGGCCACGACAGCGCCAGAAGACCGCGCTCCAATTCGCGATCGCGTCCCACGACACCCCTCCGGCCCTCGTCCCGATCCTCCTTTCGCGAATCCGCCCAGCGCAGTGTCGACGGCCACGAGCCCTTCCCTTTAAACACATTCGAGCCTGCCTTTGCCGAACTGTCAGACGCCATCGCAGACCTCGAGGCGAACATGATGCATTTTCAGCTGATGCATGAAAGCCTGGCTCGCTTTGGCGAGAGCTTTGCAAGTTTCCTGTACGGACTGAATATGAATGCTTTTTGCGTCGACTTCCTCGAGGTAGGCGAATAACCCAATGGATTGTCGTAAAGCTTTTTAAGAGCTGATGCGATTGTTCTAGGGGCCAATTGCCGAGTCGTTTCGGAGAGCAAAACAAAACGAAGAGCAGCCAAGTAGTATGTCATTGAGAACGAGTACGAAGTAGAACTATACGGGATACAATGTGTGTGAATAATTAGCTGATCTGGATCGATTTACAGCCCGGTCACGAAGCACGGAACGAGGCGAGGCAGACGGAGAAATGACATTCATGTACGAGCCGATCTCTGCCTAGCGACTTGATTCTGACTGTGACTAACCATCAATTCAGGACTACCGACACGTCCTTCGTGGAAAATCCACAAACAGCTTCCAAACCGACCCCTAAGAAATTCACGACCCCTGATCCTCAACAATCGCGTGTGCCAACTGCATCACGTGGTGGTGCCCAGTCAAGAGGGCGGAGCGCTTCAGGTCGAGGTCGCCCAAGTGGCCTTGTACGTCCACGGGCTCGCGGTTTGAGATGAAAGCAGGAACCTTCGATCGCCTGACTTGTCGAACCTTTAATGGCCAAACCCCTAACGATTTACCACGGCGTTTGGACCTCAACCTACAGGTTCGCATAATTCGAGCTCGGTACGAGCAATGTTGCCAGGCATACTGCCCAGGTCTCTCATTTATTTTGTAATGGAGAGAAGATGTGCAATGATTAATCGAAATCGTCGGCAACGAATGGCTATGTGATGTGCGACCGCAATGCCCGTATGGAATCCCCGTGTTATTCAGATGGCCATCTCAATCTCGTTTCCGGCATCTTCACCAGCCTTATGGGGATCTTCATTGTTGGTCCCTAAACCAGCCGCGGCTTCGGCTTCCTTCTGTGTGTATGGCTCCTCCCGGAGCTGTTTCACTCTGAGTAGAAATAGACATGTTAGTTTAGATACCAAATGCGTTTCTGAAAACGCTGCATGCTCGCTAGAGGCATCTCGCAAACATACCTTCTCTTGTGCGGCTTTCCCTTCCGGTGGTGTACCAGGTTGACTTCGGTGTCATACCACTTTGCACATTCCACGCAGTACCATCTGCCCAGCCCTGGCAAATCCTCCTTCGATTTTGTGTCGTGGTACTGGGATAGATGCTTTGGGCTGAGGAGATCAGCCTTTATCTGGTCGAGATCCCTCGTCTTCCGGCGGGTCTTGGTAAGAGTGCGCTTGTTTCCGACACCCATTGTGAATATCAGGCGGCAATGAGTGGAGAATTAGAGAAAGGAGCCAGATACACCGCGCGTTTATTGATAGGGTGTCGAGAGAGATGTCGCAAGCCAATTCAATGCAGACCGGAATACTTCGTACCGGCAGGTACATCGGGAAGAGATTTTGGTGGGGTTCTCCGTTTCTTAATTTAGGCGGCTTCAAGTCCAGCAGTTGCACTTCGCACTGGGCTGTACCTAGCCTGTCAGTGCTCGGTATGATAATCTAAGATATGCACACTAACTACACGGGACAAGTGCACATAACGGGGTGCTTATGGCAGCACCTGGATTGTTCCGTACACGGGACGGAGCACGGGGCAACCTTTATCTGCACCGGTATGCAAGTCAAATATACTGTCAAGTCACACTGCTATCGTATATCTATGCCCCCGAATCTTAAATGAATTCCATTCCGATACCTACCTATTAGATACCTACGGTACGGAGCTCTGTTACGCTCATATCAAAGATCAACTCAAAGAAAGCCCGCGGAAAAATAAAACCCGGTCACTTATCGGACTAGTCTGATCGGACTAACCCAGTAGTTAGTTCATCGGAGGCTCCGACTGCTCCGATCGGACGTCCTACGACGAGGCCTAAAGTCTTTGGTTTTACTGATTGGACTCCCGGCTCATGGCCCATTATTATTGTGGTCTCCAGACCCTGCAAAAATTGTCTTCGGACCTGAGACCTTGCTACCTACCGGTAGGTAGTTATGTCTCAAGTAGGTAGGTCGGCACGTTGCCGTTGTGGAGCAACGCCATCGGTTAGGCCAGGTCGGCATCATGGATACATATTAGATCATACCTAAAGTTATACCGGTATAATGTACGGTGGGGTACCTACTATAGTGCCTTTATGGTGAGCGATTTGGCTGTATCGGTAGGCATATCACGAATATACGAAGTACAGTACGTCCGTAATAACGATATTTCACTTGAAAAACTGATCTGTGAAGAATTTATAGTAGTAATAAAGGTTGGAGATGTACCGCGTTGAGGGTGCACACAATGCTGTGTGGCGATAGGCAGAACGTTTTCATTCTTTGCAAACCCACATCATCCAAGGACAAGAGCTGTTGGCGGGGAAGTTACCTAACTAGGAGACCTAAGGATTGTACTTTAGCTTAGAAGCAGTGTACGAAGTCACGACCTCATACATGTACCTGGATATTTGCCAGCCTCAATTGCGATGCCATTGTGAACAAGACAGAAATTCTTTTTTATATAGGTAAAGAAAAGAGAAACGGCGCCGGTTTGCACGGACGTACTATGCATGTAGTTGGTCCCATTGGTAGCCCGGAGAATTCAGTTACGTCAGTTCAAGTTGGCTACATAATGCATGCATCTACACAATACATCATCCAGCATAACTTATGTCACGAATCCCTCCGTAGTAATCACTTAATAGACGTGCGCTGATTCGCCCACCTTGCGACCGATCACCAGTCCGAAGAGTGGAACCGAGGTTACTGCACTACGCAGAGCTCCTGACGGGCGTGTTAAATCAGCTCAAGTACCTCCGTTGACGTGTGAAGTACCGCCGCTAGCAAAGCCCTGCTGCACGGTACTTGCTCCATACCGAACACACACAACTCGGGTACATCCAACTGGGGCCGACAAGCCCTGCGGCTAGCGCCAACCCGGGAGAGAACAGCTTTGCTGCTCGGCTCTATCCTACGCTTTTATCGCGAACCAGATTCTCTCCGCATCTTTTTCTTCCTTCTTATTCACTTCAACATATCCTTTTCTCCCTCCTCCAGCTTTGGTTCTTGAGTGAGTTGGAGCCTTGCAAGCGATCGGTTTCCCCTCTCTGCTTAAGCGGTACTTTGGGGAACTCAATTGTTAAGACGGCCTGTGTTTTTGCGCTTCCTTGAACTGCCGCATTCTACACATCTCAGGACCGCTTGCCGTCAACATGTTGGCCACACGACAGGTCCTGAGCAATGTAGCCCGTTCACGGGTCATGGCCAACCTTGGCCTCCGCAGGACTATGGCTACCGTCGCCGACTCTCCCCTTGACAAGAAGGTATGTTTCCATCTCCCCGCGATGGCAACACTGTCGACTGCCCTTGTTAGCGTGCTAAATTTCCCGCAATGCACAGGTCAAGCAAAACAACTGGGAAGAGGGCAACTTCATCAACTACAAGAAAATGTCGGAGAATCTGGCCGTCGTTCGCTCGCGTCTGAACCGACCTCTGACCTACGCAGAGAAGATCCTGTACTCTCATCTTGACGATCCCCATGGTCAGGACATCCAGCGTGGCGTCTCCTACCTCAAGCTGCGACCCGACCGTGTAGCATGCCAGGATGCCACCGCCCAGATGGCGATTCTACAGTTCATGTCTGCCGGTATGCCTAGCGTTGCCAACCCCACCACTGTCCACTGCGACCATCTGATCGAGGCCCAAATTGGCGGCGAGAAGGATCTTGCGCGCGCCGTCAGCATCAACAAGGAAGTATACGACTTTTTGTCCTCGGCTTGCGCCAAGTACAACATTGGTTTCTGGCGCCCCGGCTCTGGTATCATCCACCAAATCATTCTGGAAAACTACGCCTTCCCTGGTGGTCTGCTAATTGGCACTGACTCGCACACTCCCAACGCTGGTGGTCTGGGCATGTGTGCTATCGGAGTGGGTGGTGCCGACGCTGTTGATGTCATGAGGTATGTTGCTCTCGGCGCATTCAACCACGATTTTGGCACGAAATGGAAAGGGACGTTTAGGGACTGATGTGAAGCGCAGTGGGCTACCCTGGGAATTGAAAGCACCAAAGTTCATCGGTGTCAAGCTCACCGGAAAGCTGTCGGGCTGGACCGCCCCCAAGGGTAGGCTATTCTTGTCACATAATTGTGCAATGTCCATGAAATACTAACTAATTCTGCTAGATATCATCCTCAAAGTTGCTGGTATCCTTACCGTCAAGGGAGGCACTGGTGCTATTGTCGAGTATTTCGGGCCTGGTGTTGACAGCATCTCTGCCACAGGCATGGGAACAATTTGTATGACTTGCCGCAAACTTGTCCATGAAATGATAATTACTGACCCTTAATCCTGCAGGCAACATGGGGTCAGAATTTTTCGCTTTTATTCCTCAGATTTTGTCTTTTTCAGGTTATACATTCGGCTATTACCGGATCAGCTTTAAATACCTCCCCCAGTACTTTTTGAAATTTTCGCAAGTCTAGGATTTGCTGACTCAAGCTGATATAGTGCTGAAATTGGCGCCACCACCTCCGTTTTCCCTTTCAATGACCGCATGTACGACTACCTCGCTGCTACCAAGAGAACTGCTATTGGAGACTATGCTCGTGCTTACGCCAAAGAGCTTCGTCAAGACGAGGGCGCCCAGTATGATCAGGTCATTGAGATCAACCTCTCTGAACTCGAACCCCACATTAACGGTCCTTTCACTCCTGATCTAGCTACTCCGATCTCCAAGTTCAGCGAGGCTGTCAAGGCCAATAACTGGCCTTCCGAGCTCAAGGTTGGTCTGATCGGATCTTGCACCAACTCTTCATACGAGGATATGAGCCGTGGCGCGGCCATTGCTCGTGATGCTTTGGACCATGGTGTTAAAGCTAAGGCTGCTTTCGTCGTCACTCCTGGTTCTGAGCAGATCCGTGCCACTATTGCGCGTGATGGTCAATTACAGACCTTTGAGGAGTTTGGCGGCGTAGTCCTAGCAAATGCCTGTGGCCCGTGCATTGGTCAATGGGACCGACAGGATGTCAAGAAGGGCACTCCCAACTCGATTCTTTCGTCCTACAACCGAAACTTCACTGGCCGTAACGATGGCAACCCAGCCACTCACTCTTTCGTTACCTCTCCCGACCTAGTCGTCGCCATGTCGATTGCTGGCTCTCTTCACTTCAATCCTTTGACCGATAAGCTTAAGGACAAGGATGGCAAGGAATTTGTGCTCTCTCCCCCCAGTGGCGACAGTCTCCCATCTCGCGGATATGACCCGGGTAACAACACTTACCAGGCCCCTCCCGCTGACCGAGCCACCGTTGCCGTCCAAGTGTCGCCGTCTTCCGATCGCCTTCAGATCCTTGAGCCATTCAAGCCTTGGGATGGTAAGGACGCGCTTGATATGCCCATCCTAATCAAGGCTAAGGGTAAGACTACCACTGATCACATTTCTATGGCCGGCCCGTGGTTGAAATACCGTGGCCACTTGGACAACATCTCCAACAACATGTTGATTGGTGCTATTAACGAGGCCAACGGTGAAGCCAACAAGATCAAGAACGTCACCACTGGCGAATGGAATGCCGTACCTGCCGTTGCCCGTGACTACAAGGCGAAAGGCATCAAATGGGTTGTCATTGGTGACTGGAACTACGGTGAGGGTAGCTCGCGTGAGCATGCAGCTCTGGAGCCCCGTCACCTGGGTGGTCTTGCCATCATCACCCGAAGCTTTGCCCGTATCCACGAGACCAACTTGAAGAAGCAGGGCATGCTTCCTCTCACATTTTCCGATCCTGCCGATTACGACAAGATCAAGCCTGAAGACAAGGTGAGTTCTCCCCTGAACGATAATTGCGTGCACCGCCTTGGAGTTGAAATTTTGTGCTGACGTGTTTGTCCAGGTTGACCTACTTTGCACTGAATTGGCTGTTGGCAAGCCTATGACATTAAGGGTGCACCCCAAGGACGGCAAGGCCTTCGACATTAAGCTCAGCCACACCTTCAACGAACCCCAGATCGAGTGGTTTAAGAACGGAAGCGCGCTGAACACAATGGCCAAGCAAAGGGCGTAAATATGATATAAAAAGACCAGTTGCCGTTGACGAAAAGGCCGTGTAAGAGGACTGCATCCGGGTGCATTGTGAAGTTGCTTTCTAGAATTACAAAATAGGTGTACAGGGTTCAAGTTGCTTGTTATTCTGGGTTACGGGCGTCATGTTTTTATGGGATTATCATACCTACTCTAGCCCGTCACGATGCCGCCTTCGGTCCATTTTCTAACCTGTACAAATTGAAACATAACGAAAGATACGATCATCCCGCTACTGTGCTATGTTCCTGTAGGGACTAGGCAGCCTAAGTTGTAGTTACTCTTCTCCTTGCTAGTTTGCGTAGATGAGGCAAAGTGCCAGCCGTCTCGCCTAGAATGAAAAAAGGAGGCTAGTTTGAGATCCCGTAGAACATTGACAGATTAATCCATTTGGCATTCTGTCTCGGAGCGGAAGCCAAGCTCGTGTTCATGCTCAAGGTTTATATATAATTCGTATCCAGCAGACCCTGATTGCAGCCATGTAAACCTTTCTTTGGACTGTTAGCACCTAGGTGTCTAGGTTATGTACAGCCCCAGAATCATTACGGCCTGCCACAGCCTTGACAGCCCAGCAAATGGTAGCAATGTGCTCAAACGAGATATTCAGCGATACCTACTTTTATGAGTAGTGCAGGACCTACAGCCAAAGCCGTCAACCGGGCCAAATAGAGGGTTACGGGTGAAGAGCAAAGAGGTCTGATAGAGGTTGGCTGGTATGCAGTACCTATAACTAGAAGGCAGAGCCTACACATACGGAGTTGACTGCACGGTACGGACGTACTTCCGTCCGGTCCGCCTATTCCACCGTGAATTACGTCCGTACTGACAGCGATGAAGCCATCTCGCTGAGACCAGCCAGACTTATATAAATTATTATCAGACCATCAGGGTTGCGACGCATTGGGCCTGGATGCGCATTTATCCAACTTCCCATTGCTTTACCGGGGATTATGGATAATCAACTAAAACGAGGTTATGCATCTACACAAGCAGGCTCTCGGAAGTGGGTCCCCATTTACCGACGGCGCTAAGCCAAACTGCGCTAAGCCAAGGTACCTTGAGCGGGCTGGCGGATCAACCAGTGGTTCAACTTACCTAACGGTTCGGCGCTGGCATCTTTTGCGACAACATCTCCCGGTGCTCGTGTATGTGGTTTTCCCCTTACATTCCTCTTTAGAAGGGCGGCCTCATATATCTCACCACCTCGTCACGCTTTCGTTTCCTTGCGGCACGGCTATATATATGCATTCATTGCGGCAATGCCTATTGTTTTAGTGCGGATTGTGTAGAATTGCTTCTGTTGATATTCTCAACTTTTGTTGGTGGTGCGCCTTGTACGTCAGCCAAGGGGAGCCGCTTGACTGCCTCCTATTCCCAACCGAAATCTCTCCGAAGCGCTCACTCCTGCGCGAAAGATCCCTACCGCTGCTATCCCAAGCGTTTATACATCAGTATCGCAATAAATCGAAATGCCTACTATGCAAGCCCTCAACGCGCACCGAGCGCGCTCGTACTTGATCCGTCTCCCTCTCTTCACTCGCGTCATGCTTGTGGTCATGATCTCATTTGGGCTTGCTGGCCTACAGTCCGCTTGGGATATCCGGCAATGGGGCGCTTTGATACCAAACGAATTGGGCATAGCCACCAGTGCGTAGTTTCTCTCTCCAGCGACCTCGAGACTAGAGTTAACTCACTAATGACAATCTTCGTCTCAGTGTATCGTGTTAATACCTTTCCGTTAATACACATAAATCTCCTCCATGCAGTTTTCAACATTCTTGCCTTAGCCCCCTTACTAGAAAGATTCGAAACCGAATTCGGCACATTGACATCGCTGGCCCTATTCTTCGGTCGTCAGTATTCTCCTCGCAAATTGCGACTCCGGTGAGGGTCAGGGGATATGGGAAGCTGACAGTGAATCCCAGCCTTAACGACAATACCTGCTTTGGTCTACGTTTTCCTGGAGCGAATCGTTCTAAAGAGCAATATTGCCGTGATGGGAGCCAGGCAAGACACCATTGTCTATCATCTGCGAAGACCCGATGGCTAATTGGCATCTTTAGTATCTGGGTGTTCCTCTTACTGGGAATGGAAGGTGTCCGAACATACAAGACAAATCCCTACCTGGTTATTGGGACGCATCATGTCCCCACGTGGACAACACCGCTCATTATGGTCGTCGTGGTTGAGGCCCTCATACCGAGTACGAGTTTCCTCGGGCACCTATGCGGTGTTGGTACTGGGTATCTCTGTACGTATATCCCACCGTCCTCCCGCCGATTTCATTATGTGCTAATGATGAGCTTAGTTGGCCTTGGGTATCTGAAGTTCCTCGCCCCGCCGGAATGGATCTTGCGAACAATAGAAAGCCGCTTGAATCTGCTGGGTCGGCTACCCCATTATGTCAGCGTGGACCAGAAGACATACGGTCGATTTGGAGTGTTACCGACGAACACTGCGAACAGCAGCAACACGACGCCGTTGGGCCTGATAGGCAGTACACAGCGTCTGGGCCCATAGAGGGGTTCTCACATAGACACACTTGCGCAAGTATACATATTGTGTCGATATATTGTACTATGAGATTAGCGACATGATAGCCGCCTTCTCTGGTTTGCATGACAACGGCGTTCAGGATTGAGTAACCATGTCCTCGCTAGGTAGACTCTTTGGGTTGCGGGACCGGTGCGTTTGGTTCTTCACATTTCCCGCTTCGGCATTGTTGATGCCCTTCCGGCTGTTGAGCAGAGGGCAACCCCATCTTTGACTAAGTCTCTGCAGACATACATCTTGAATAGAGCCGCCTCTATCTAGTGTATGCACTCTAATATCAGGCGGATTACAAGTAGGTCCATAGAGCAATCAGCATGCTTCTTCTGTCACAACTTGCTTGAATACCAAGGTACGTCATAGCATGATAGGTTTATGGTACGTCCATAAATGAGGGGTTCTTTCATGACGTTTCCAAGAAATGATCCATCACCACGATGTGTCACAAGTACGGACATAGAGAGACATTCCTTAACTACGGGATCCGTACGAAGCACTGATGCATTATGTAAGACCTTGCTATAAGTATATCTTATTTTGAGCATTATGCACCTGTCAAGTATGCATATATGCAACTAAAAGGTAACAGGGTCTCGGCAGGGGCCGGGCAACTACTCGGGGCACTAACTACCTAAGCTACGGTAGCGTCAGGGTCAACCTTAAAACCCATGGACCGCAGGTATCCACATTATATTCCGGACCGACATCAAGGACACATTCATGGATGCCACACGACCGCCTTGAATACAGCTCTGTCAAGCTCATCGACGCATCAATTGACGAGCTCAAAGCAGCGGAGCAATGCCGCGCCTACTGTGTAAGTCCAGGCAGCGGCCGTTGCCGCATGTGACCCTTGCCGTCCGTACCATCTGGCTAATGCAGCGTGTTACGACGACTAGCCACGATCTTGACGTTGCGCCGCGATCCGCGACTGTTGAAGCTCCCACCGTACCTCTCTTTTCTGTGTATCGTGGTGGGTGTTGTCTGGCTGTTTCTCCTCCCCCTTGACGACTACTCGCGGCGGACATATATCTCCGAGAACGCACTCTTGCCGGGCCAAGTCCACACGTATTTCGGCGGGAGCGACCAGAATGTCTTTCGGGCTTACAGACACGAGGTCGACGCATTGAAGGAGAAATCTAACGTGGAGTGAGTATCCATGCCTGGCATATATATGACTCCAAAGTTGGACGGCTGTCAGATCTGACACATGGCGCACCCTCAACAGGATCAATAATGAGCTCGAGAATATCTTAAGGGGCATCGGCCTCAAAGTCGGCCGTCAGAACTACACATACCACTCGGCCGGCAGTACGTATACTGGCGAGAATGTATACGCCATATTACAGGCCCCACGCGGTGATGCCACCGAGGCTATTGTGTTAGTGGCTGCATGGAAGAACGTCAAAGACGAGCTCAATCGCAATGGAATTGCTCTTGCTTTGACCCTGGCTCGCTACTTCAAGCGGTGGTCGCTGTGGTCCAAGGACATTATACTCGTTGTGCCCTCTGACAGCAGGGCAGGTATTCAAGCATGGGTGGATGCGTATCACGACGCCCACGACTCGTCCAGCGTCGCATCACTACCACTTAAGTCGGGCCTGCTGCAAGGTGCCGTCGCGATTGACTACCCTCATGAGGGGCGCTTTGAAGGTGTTCATATCGTCTACGATGGCGTAAATGGGCAGCTGCCAAATCTAGACCTTATCAACTCGATCAATAACATTGCCAACGGGCAGATGGGCATGCACTCCTTTATCCAGGAGAGGCTCGGCTATTCCGACAAGTACACCGACCGTTTGAAGACGATGGTGCGTGGCATGATGAACCAGGGGCTTGGCCACGCCGTCGGTCCTCACAGCAGCTTCATCCCTTACCATGTCGACGCCGTCACCCTGCAACCTGTTGGCAATGGTTGGCACGATGAGATGGGGCTTGGTCGCCTCATCGAGGGCACGTTCCGGAGTTTGAACAACTTGCTGGAGCACCTTCACCAAAGCTTCTTCTTCTACCTCCTGATGCACAAGGACCGCTTTGTTAGTATTGGTACCTACCTGCCAAGTGCCATGCTGATTGCCGCCAACTTTACCATCATGGCCATCTTGATGTGGGTCAAGAGTGGTTACAAGGATCCAGCCCCCGACCGTAGGGATCCCGCTGCCGTGGTAGACACAGAGGTTGTAGAAGCGAAGAAAGGGGCCGCGACAGGGATTCCATTGGCACCCGCCGTTGCCGAACGAGAGTTGTATCTCCCATTGGGAGTCGTCATTGCATGCCACTTCCTTGGTGCCCTCCCGCTGTTCATGTTCAATCATTTACCTTCTCATGTGAGTAACTTATATTCTTATCTATCTACCAATTCTTTGCAAATCCCCTGGCCTGCTGTGTTTTCCAAGAAGCCTGGGATCTGCGAAGATTCACAAGCTATTCTAATGCGTCTCACAGTTTTTAGCCCCATCCTTCCTCGTCTTCGGCGTTATCAATATCGGCTTACCCTCATTAATATCTAATTTGATGAACCTCATTTCCCCGAGCACTCTGACGCTCCAACAATTTTACCTCCTTAAATCCTTCTCTCTTTTGCTACTGGGCATGTTCCTCAGCTCGCTTGCTACGCTCAACTTCAGTCTGGCTTTCTTAGTAGGCTTAGCATCGACGCCGCTTTCCTTTACCCGCCCCTGGCCCGACAATGCGGGTGCAAGGTACGGTTACATTACCCTGCTCAATATCGTGAGTCCCATGGCCGTCGTGCTCGCCGGCGTCGCGGCGTACATCCTTAGCAACGGGGGCGTGGGAGTTGAGGTGAGCAGTTTCTTAGAAACTCTCGACGGCGTGCTCAGGGAAGCGGCTTTCGGCTGGGATGTCTGGGGCCTGTATATCCCCGTCGTGGTCTGGTGTGTCTGGTGGCCGGCGTGGCTCGTCGGCTCTGTCGTTGTGCTTGGCCAGCCTCGGGCGAAAGTTAAGTATGCGTGAAGAGGAAGGAAATGCTTTCTCTTTCTCTTTTTTGGGGGCGAAGGGGTGTTCTGAGCGTGAGTCTACAACGTGGCACCTAATTCAACGAAAAACCCTATTAGATTTCTTTGATACCAGTATGAATTTTTTGCTAGAGGGATAGCGTCTACCGTTTAGAAGAGCTTACGGTTTGCTTTACTTTGCTTCTTTTGTTTATGGCTCTCTGCTTAAATACCTACGGTCAGGAGTTGTGATTTCGTGATGTTTTCTTGCTTCCCTGGCGTGTGGTCAGGTTCGTTTTGTCATCATAGTTTGGGCTCGTCTGCTTTGCTAGTGTTGTAATTGCACGGTCATAACTATCTACGGGTAGTATGTACGGCAATATACCTAATGAATCCCCTATTTAACCAACCCACTCGGTTGAAAGCGTCCAACCGCTCGACGTATATTACGAACACAATGCCGACGATTAAGGCTGCACGGCCAACAAATCATTTACCTGTGCAAATGCCTGGGGCTTTTACTACTTGTATCTCTAGTCCCCGCCCCGGGCGTCTATTATAGGTTTATGTAGGTGAGGTGGTTTGACTATCATACAGATCCAGCTTGATTAATTGCGCGGAATACGGGTGTTCTCCGAGGCCGTCGCTTGATGACGCAGCTGGCTGATGGCCTCCCAAGCAGTGCCGGTGTTAGGTATTTATTTTTAGTTCTTGCCTAGCCTCTTGGATTTTTAATGTATAAGTAGACGTATGAGTACCATATCATGGGGCCCAGATATCCTGACCCGTTGCCTCGATCCAGTTGCCCAGCTTGTTGACGTTCTCGCCCCATTCGCCTAGCCGTTGGCTCATGCTGGCGATCTGGTTCATATCCAGAACGCGGGGCTGAACCCAGGTGAAGTTGACGATTTCGTCGACTTGGTCGATGGTGCCGCGTACCAGGCCCAAGCTCAGGGCTTTCATAACCAGGTGCTCGACTTGGTTGGGCCGCAGTTTTGTGTCGGCGGATATTGTGCTGAACGACATGGCGCGCTCGTGGGGCGGCCGCCGGAACACGCTCTCGGTGAGGGCGGCCAGGTAGATCTTTTGCCGGATCTCGTCTTCGTGTTCTTCGAGAAGGCGGTTCGAGGCGATGTGATTTGACAATGCCTCATAAGCAGCTAAGTCGCCGCCGTTAAATGCTACTAATAAGTTCCGTAGCCACACCAGGTCGCCCGTCAAGGCGTCTAGGATGGGGTGAAGTAGCAGCTCGCCAAAGTTATAGATAGAATCCGATACCAAGGCGGCTAGGCCCAAATCGTAGGCGCGGGATCTGCGCTCTTGGGGGGTGATGGCGGACAGATCGACGCAAGCTAGGTACAAGAGGGCGTTCTTATAGAATGAAGCAAACTCGGCCTTGGCCTTGTAGAAGTCGGCATTGACCTGGTAGAAGAAGGCGTGCACCTTGGTCTCTACGGAATCGAACGAATCCAGTATCTTCTCGGCCTGGTCCAAGTCTCGCCGAGATGACGCGGTATCACGTAGTAGCAACTTAGTGCGAGCGACGGCGACGGTGGCGTAAACGAAGGCGTCTTGCGAGTCCTCGTGGTCTACTTTCTTGGCGAGATCGGTGAGGAACGTTAAGCGCTCCTGGTCATCTACGCCATTGTTAGCCCCCCTGGTAACCACGGCGACTACCCTGCAACATCGATGTTCACGGATCGATTCGGATTACCTCGACATTGGGTAGCGGCCATCAGACCCAGATCAACGAGCTTCAGCTGGTTGATCTTATCGGCGAACTTCGATACAAAGACCTTGTAGAACTGTAGGCGCTGGGCTTTACTGCCGGGGTCGGCGAAGAACTCGAGCAGGAGGTCGGTGAGTTGGTGCCATAGCTTGCGCTCCCAACAATCTTCGAACTGGAGGATGAGGCTCTGGAGCTCCTCGGGCGTTTCGTCCCGCTGATCAGCGAGGAAGTCGGAGATTGTGTCGACGTTCATGATCTGGTTTCTCGGGTGGTAAGTGCGGGTTTATCGGGTATCTGGCTGATGTGGGGGATAGGCGAGTATGGCTGGAGGGCTTTATGTTTCCGCTGGGGGGTTGTTGTTGCGAAGTTGTTGAGTTTGGGAATTGGTTGGTGATGATAGGTACTGGCTGTTGTAGCCGGCCTCTGCCTATACGCGGCCAGTGTGCAGCCTACCCACCTTCAGCGGCAGTTAAGAGCTGGTGGGCCTTGGTTATGTCACTATTAAAGTGGGGCATTAATGTTCTTGGGTACCCTTATAAAGTAGGTATCTCAGTCCGTGCAATTATGCAGTTTATTTACATAGGCGACACTAGTAAATGGAAGGTACTTATGCCGCCAGTACCGCGGAAGCTGCAGGGCATCTGGCGATCCACTGCCAACAGCTGTTAGCCTGTTCCAGCCAATGACAAGCTGCCGGCTTGTCAGCGGTCACTGAGGCTTGGGGTCCATGAGCTTCAACCCACCAAGCAACATCACGATTGCCCGTTCCTGTCACGCCTGGAGTTTCTGTCGCAATTGGCAGGGCACGCCATTCCGATACGCAAGGATGGCCTCCTTTCCAACCGCTGTGCGGTCCAGCCGAAAGCTGGCGTTCAGTCTAAATAATCAGGCCCGTCATATCTCCGATCTCACCATTTCTCGCACTGGCAAGCCCATTCTCCGTGTCCAAGGCGGACGGTAAGTTGTGACGGCTTCTCTCCTCTTGCGTTGCGCCCACCAATGCGCTGTTTCTGACTCGGCTCTGCCTACAGGTCTTCTATTGGAGGTATGCTCTACGATTATTGCTCGATTCTGCGCCGTCTTCGTCGCTCACTATCGCATCTACATAGGCCATGTTGCCACCGTTTTTGGCGCGACCGGACAGCTTGGACGATACATTGTGAATCGGTTAGGTACGGATAGGACACCCACGACCGTTCATTTTCGATGAATTCGACTGATTGCTTCTTGTTTCTTCATTCGTCCAGCACGCCAGGGATGCCAAGTCGTCGTTCCCTACCGCGAGGAGATGGCCAAGCGCCATCTCAAGGTAACCGGCGATCTCGGCCGTGTCACTTTCATCGAGTACGATCTCCGCAACACCGAGTCCATCGAAGCTAGCGTCAGACACTCGGACGTTGTCTACAACCTTATCGGCCGCAACTATCCCACCAAGAACTTCAGCCTGGAGGATGTCCACGTCGAGGGAACCGAGCGAATCGCCGAGGCTGTTGCCAAGTACGATGTCGACCGCTACATTCACGTCTCCTCCTACAATGCGGATCCTGACTCTCCGGCGACCTTTTTTGCGACCAAGGGAATGGGAGAGCAGGTTGCCCGGAGCATCTTCCCCGAGACTACGATTGTGCGGCCCGCCCCGCTGTTCGGCTTCGAGGACAACCTCCTGATTCGATTCGCCGGCATCACCAATATTTTCACATCAAACAATATGCAAGAGAGATACTGGCCCGTTCACGTAGGTGCTTCCTCTGGCAATGGTGGCGAAGCATGACAGACTGACTCGCGACTTAGTCGATTGATGTTGGCCATGCTCTCGAGCTCATGCTATACGACGACAACACAGCTGGCCAGACATTCGAACTCTACGGCCCCAAGAACTACTCTACGGCGGAAATCGCAGAGATGGTTGACCGTGAGATATACAAGAAGCGGCGACACGTCAACATCCCCAAGAGGATCCTTGAACCTGCTGCTGCCTTGCTCAACCGTGTGCTCTGGTGGCCAGTCCTTTCTGCCGAGGATGTGCAGAGGGAGTTCATCGATCAGAAGATTGACGAGACGGCTAAGACATTTGCGGACCTTGGCATCACACCTGGTGATATCAAAGACTACACATACCACTACTTGGTAAGGTTGATTCTAGTTTGCATACTGGACGTGTTGAATGAAAGTGCAACGAGGACTAACAGCCCAACAGCAAGGCTACCGCAGTTCGGCACACTACGACCTCCCACCATCGACAGAGAAGGAGAGGAGAGAAGATCGGCAATACCTTCATATCACGAATGACTAATAGAGTGAGTACTCACTCACGAGATGCGTTCTACGACTACTGGGAATCTGAGTGCAAAACATGTACATATATCCTCTAGACGAATAGTTTTCCAGACTCGAAGCTTCTTTCTGTTTTTGTTTTTTCTCATAAGAACGTCATTAGCGCCCGTACATACGGCAATATCTATCTATCTAGGTCGTTTAATGTCGAGTTAAGGCGTCTCTAAGATGCTGTCCAGCTTTGACTACCTAGGTACGGAGACGGCAGCCATGCGCCTGTGTCCTTGATTAACCACAACGTATGATTGCTGCTCCGTCTAATAGACTTTACCAGAATGCATTTGCTAAGTAATTAGTGTGTGTCAATGAAGTGGCCAAACATAGAGCAATAAGAAGAGTACCTGGCTCCACGACTTTCTGTGACAATCTTATTAATCTATTGAGGTCTGCCAATCAGATGTAGAAGTTTTGTTCGGGACGTTTTAGAGGCTTTTTGGACTGATGGGAACTTGGGTTGTCGAGGGTTTTTGATGTGTCGCATCAAATCATTTATTTATACCTGAATTGTGTGAAAAGCTGCAGCGGTTCTGCGGACTTACCTAACTTTCGCATATTTTACGAAACCCACAAGTACTATCGCTACCGCTCCTACATTACACTTATCCTGCGCCCGGCATTGATTCCACTTCATATACGGCGTGTCGCCTTGCTTTACCAGTATGGTTGAGGATACGGAGGATTCTTTGTAGGTCGACCACCTCCCCCCCGTTTGGTCTCCGCGCTTTGGCTTCCTTTTTCTGACAGGTTGATAGGACGCTCTCGGCCGGCGCGCTGGCTGCGCTTCAGGAGTTTTATACTGAGCGTGATGCTCATGCTGGAAAGTTCGAGATGCTGAAGGCGCGGGCTGAGAAAGGCGAGCCTGTTGTCGATGTTGAGGACGGGGGCGAAAAGGACGAGGGGCCCGCGACGGTTGCGCCAGAGCTTTCTATTCATACTTTCGCCGAGGACTGGAATGAGTCCCAGTTTTGGGTACGTGGAAAGTTCTCTTTTCTTCTCGCATTGCTCTGCCGGGGAGTAGAGAAGGGGGAACACGGCGGAAATGTTCTTTTGCTGTCTCACGATCCCAACGCGATATGTCGATGTGGAATAAGAACAGATATTGAATCTTTTTGAGATATTGGAACTTACTTGAGGCCTCTGAGTTTTCTAGTATTCCGATGAAACGGCGAACCTCCTCGCTGGGCAAATCCTCGATGGCACGAGCGATGACTCCGTTATCGCCATAGTTTCCACGCCAAGTGTATTTGTGGCGTTGAAGAAGATCGTGGTATGTTGCTGTGCACTATCCTAGCTTCACCTTTGTTGTCGTTCACAGTGAAGCGCAAGGTCGGCTTGAGTTTACTCACCGAGAAGCAAAGCTCGACTTGAGGTTTCGTCGCTCTATTTTTATCTACGCTACAGGTCCCGCATTCACCGGATGGCCAAGTAACGTCAAGACAAGCAACCGATGATCATGCCGTTCTGTCATATCTCACTCACGATATGGTTGTGAGGCTCGTATAACTGACCCGACGCTGTTTAGGCCGCAGCAGGATATACAGGTCCCAAACCAAAAACCTTCCTCCTGGAGCACGACACCCGGTTCGCCGTGTTCCCAGAGTTCGTGTACTATGATTTCGCACAGCCATTCCAGCTCCCTGGTATGTCATCACTCTTTCACTGACATGGCTCCGATGGAAGCCATACAGAGCTATCCTCCAGTATCTCGTCCATCAACAGCCTAATACCCATCCATATCAACACCAGGAATAATAGAGGTACAAAACTGGGCTAACTTTCTGCTCACCATTCGCACAGCCAACCTAAGAGGAACCGTAGACAGAATGATCTGCGACCCTCCCTTCCTGAGCGAAGACTGCCAAACAAAAAGTAAGTGGAATCACATTCCCGTAACGAGCTACCAAACAACACCCCGTCCCATCGAATTCCCCCAAGGCTCCAGACCAACCCCTTTTCTCCCCATCCCTCTCCCTACTATCTCGCCAACCAGTAAATCTAACCCAAGCCAAACCTAACCTCAGTGGCAATGACAATGCGCTGGCTAGCCCGCAATCCCCAAACCACAACTACCGCGCAGCCACGAGTCCTAGTCTGCACAGGCGAGCGCATGGCGGGCCTAATAGCGAAACTCTACGGACCGCTAGGCGTGCGCACCACGACCTACGTTCCCGTGCACAGCGGCCTGCAGAACGAATTCTATTGCTACGCCAACTTCGAGTGTGACGCCTGGCGGTGGAAGGCTGAGGAATGAAGTCCCATCCCATTCACTATAAAGAAAAAGGGGCTAAGGGGAACGGAATGGTGGATGTGAATTAGATCGCATGGGTAGATGGTGTAGCATCGGGGCTACGGAAAACCCGCACTTATGCTTTTTCGCCTGGTATCGTTATATTTGCATCGCATCGCATGGTTATCCGCGATGCCTGGACCGGCGCATGAATACTACCGGGGTAGATGGAAGTCGCTGGACGGTTACCTACAGCTTGGCTTGCAAATGCTACGGTTTGTCAGAAACAAGCAGAACTTCCGCGACTTAGAAAGCCCGTTCGGAAGTTCCTGGGTTTGGGATAGGGAGATGCGAGCAAAACAAAAACATGTCGCTTCGACTTCGTGTGAAATTGTCAGCCAGATGAATCGGGAACGAAGCCTGCGTATTGCAAGCATGAATAATAGGTGCATTTGTAGCTCCAGAACGCCAAAACGCCTATACAATGGTAGCCACGAGGTCACCTATGGTCTGTGTAGTACTCCTCTATGTCCATGAAAACGCATGCCACGCCGATCCCGCCGACACCAAGCACCGTGAAAATGCACCAGGGAAAGCTTTCGGATAGTCTTACTCTCTCCCGCCGACCGATAGACAGGGCCTCATCACGCGAGCGATCGAATTATATAGAATAGGAGGTAGGCTTGACAGCCTAGCACGTCGGACTTCTTGGCCAGCTCGACTCTGTGGTCATTGAATGAGAACCACTAGGAGGGTGTCAGCATGTATATTATTATTGCGAAGGATTTTCGAAGTCAACATACCTGATCCCCAACCCGGCAGTATGATACATAGTGTCCTGTTTGTTTCTTCAGTCGTCTATATTCTCGTGACCACGCCAAGCTGTGACCTACCCGTGTCGATCTCGCCAACGTGCTCTACTACGCTCATGAGGTCGTATATGCATGACCGATTCAATTCCTGACTGTCTCGCACATTGTCACTCTGACCCCTAGTCGTATACGGGAGCATATTCAGCTGGAGTGGGAATTGGACTTTGGTGCGGATCTTCGAGGCAGCTCTATCACGACCGCTTTGCTTGAATTCAAATCTCTACAATAATGGACATCGTCAGTTAATGTGGCGAAAGACGATGAGGGCTGCAGCAAGCCGTGTGAGGCCATTGCGGACGGCGGCGCCAAGCACAGACTTACTTTGAGCTGTATTGAAAGCACGTTGGGTAGGAGCTTGATGCTATGATCTCTTCGAGCCAGTTGGGACGAGTTGCAGCTTCGGCACCGATACTCACACTTGTCAGATTTGACGTATTCTTCGTCCAGACAGTCCTGTAACGTGAGTGAAGGATCTCCCTTGAGCTCTTTCTTGCCCTTCTTGCGCGCTAGATTCTCGAGACCCAGGCTTAAATCGAGGAACGACTCAACCGCGTTTGTTACCCCGCCGCAATTCTGACAGGTCGTCTGATTTTGGAGCTTGCCATAGAACGTTTGATGAATGATGCAGTTGCACGTGTGCTCACTGCCGGTCTCGGGCCGTTTCCCGTCTCCATTCCTCTCGTGGAGCTCCTCGGCGAGGAATTGGAAGAATTCGTGAGCATCCTGTTCTTTCGTAGCGACGAGATTTTCGAACGCCTTCTTCTCGTTGATCCAGAACCCGGAGAGTATATTTGCCGCGGTATAACCATTAGTATTCTCCAAGGCATAGAAATCCTGAAACATATCATCCATCGCGCAGCTGAGGCAGTGTGATACCTGGCATTCGGTACTTCCAGGGTGGCCGTCGCCTAGATAGAAGTTGCGGAGTATAGGGTTATGCAAGAAGGTCTGGAGCACCACGTTTTGGTAGCAAGTTGCGCCGGCATTGTATATTCCGCGGAGACCGTCCGCGCGACACGATGCTACCGTAGTATTCACGGAAATATACCGCTGTTCCTCTTTGAGGCTTTCTTTCATGGAATCTGAGAACATTTCCTCGTGCTTCCTCTTTCGGCCTTGTAAGTACCGACGGGTTAGTATAGTGAGCCTAGTCTATTTGGGCCCCGTAAAGAGCGCAGTTGGAAGCTTCTCAATGGTAGGTCGGCGTCATAATAAAGGGCATACGTACTTGCGAATGAGCCTGTGCCCATCTTTCTGATTCTCAGGTCCTCCAACGTAGGGTCCCACACAAAATCTTCACAGAACTGGCAGAAGAGCGAACCGGTCCTTGAATCGACATCTATGATTCATGGACCAGTCAGCGTTGCTCGGTCTACACCAAACTGGGGCTAGAGTAGGCCTCAACTTACAGAAACGATGGCTCTTCTTATTGCCGTGCTTCACCCGCTCTTCCTCGGGGAGGATGGCAGAGCATTGTAAACACAGGTAGTTGGAGGTTAACGATGTGGCAATCTGGCCGTCGGTGGACTTGGAGGTCTGTGCTATAATGGGATCCTTGTCAAAGACAACCCTCAGTAGCATCTTATAATACTGGATGGAGCTGTTCGTAACATCCTGACTATTGGACAAGAGGAGCTGTACGTGCTCTGCATGGACATTAGTAGGAGCACATGGCAGGCTGCCGGTGGCCGGAAGCATAACTGACCACAACCAAATAGAGGAGTTCCCGGTACTGGGGAGTTGATCTTGACGTTTTTTGGCTCAGCGGGAGTAGTAGGTCGGGCAGCCATGATGACGATGACGCTCGATTGAGAGCGAATGTTTCCCGCCCTCTGTCTAGCTCTCTCGGTTGAGAGACAAGTGAACAAGAAAGACAGTTACTTGAGTTTCCCACGTTTGTTTCTACTATTGTATTGTTGAGAGTTCAATCAGATCGGTTGATCGAGACCCCGGGCGAAAGGAGTGAAAGCGGGATGATACTAGGTAGGTGGTCGAAGTTATAACTACGGCGACGATGGCGGCGGCGGCAATCCTACGGCACTTGGAGTCTTCGACTTCTGCTGCGGCTTGCTGGCTGGTACAGCAGAGTAGGGGGTCAAGACTGGCGGGGTGGTCTTCCCGCCGTGTCTACTGAAGGTACTGTGTTGCGGGAGGCAGCTTGATCTATGCGATGCGATTGCGTATTGCGTATTGATAGAGCTGCGTGCTATATGATGTATTGACAGAGCCAACCTGGTACCTATGTTGGAGCCATCAGTCAGCGTGTCTGCTTTTTCGCTGCCCGGCACGCACCGGCATCAGATCAGAGGATCTTACCAACTTGGATAGCAGGGCATTGCTGGTAAGGATGAGTGTGTGGTATGTGACGTGCGTGATGCAATCAATTCGAGATTGGAAATACAAACACATCGTCATTCGCGTATGCCCACGACGTACCTACCTAGAGATCCCCAGAGGTAGGTAGCACCTAACGTGTTTGCATAGGTATCTACTTGGCCGGCCAGCTGCATAGTTCGGCCACCCAGTGATGCTACCCGCCTGTTATTCTCTGCCAATAATGTCGGAGCAGGCAGAATGGCCGAACTATGCGATCAGCCGGATTGTCGGGGTAAGACGCCCGACATTGGCCTTTATCGATATTCGGCTCACTTGCTTATCGCAACGCGCCAACAGATAAGCATCTACTATGTAGATAGCGTGCCTACACTAACGAGATAGCGGGCGCCGATTAGGTAATAGGAGGTTATGCTCGGGCCTCAGCCACAAGGTGCAACCTCACCCTCAACTACCTACCGGAGGTGAAATACCTCGGCGCATGTTGTCATGATAATTACGGACGCACCAATGTACTCTACCTAATGTTCGCCTGTAGGCTATAACAACCACCTGTTTCCTCTTCGTACTTTGATCCTATTTAGATTGACTATCGTGTCTTTGAACCAGTATCGCACCAGTTTCGGCCCCAAGACCAACAAAGAACAGAGTCTTGTGCGGCAGCGCCGGCATCTGTTCTTCTAACATCAAGGATTCTGCCTGTCTAAGTAATCTCGTACGTAGTCGGGCTTGGTTTCTTATCCCTGGTGGCCAGTCAAACTTAGCATGAGATTCTCCCGGCTGTCGTATAAGTATTCCGGCATCTCCATTACGACCAAAAGAATGGCTTCTCAGCTCGTGCCTCTGCCAGAAGTCGAGCGTCTGAGTCCGGCTTGCATCCGTATACTCGGCGGAAATCCCGGTAAATTCCAGCTACAAGGCACCAACACATATCTTGTCGGAACCGGCCCAAGGCGCCTGCTCATCGACACGGGCGAGGGCAAGCCCTCCTGGCTGGCTGCCCTGAAGCGGGTTTTGCAGGAGGAGAAAGCTACCGTCCAGACGGCTCTCCTGACTCATTGGCACCATGACCATGTCCGGGGCGTGCCCCAGTTGCTGCAGCTTGTGCCGGATGTCGTCGTGCATAAACACGAACCCGACGCGGGGCAGCTAGACATTGCGGATGGCCAGACCTTCGAGGTCGAGGGCGCCACGCTGACTGCCATACACACGCCGGG
This sequence comes from Xylariaceae sp. X802, assembly GCA_028637635.1. Lineage (NCBI taxonomy): Eukaryota > Fungi > Ascomycota > Sordariomycetes > Xylariales > Xylariaceae > Xylariaceae sp. X802. Next base: position 653,430 of record JAJFDH010000012.1, on the reverse strand, counting down.
TCATACAACTGATCACATGGCATTGATCTTCAGGGAGGAGGACGCCCTGTTCACAGGCGACAACGTCCTGGGCCAAGGCACTGCTGTCTTCGAAGATCTCGGCATCTACCTGCGAAGTCTTGCGAAGATGGAAACGCTGGTTTCGGGGCGCGCATACCCGGGCCACGGTCCCGTACTCCCCGACGCACGGGCTAAGATCGCCGAGTATATCTCACATAGGCATCAGAGAGAGCTGCAGGTCATCGAAACGCTGGGCTCGGCTAAGGAGATGGCCGACGCTTCGGAGGGCGCTGGCGCCTGGACTCCCATGGAACTGGTCAAGATCATATATCACGATGTACCGACAGATCTCCACGTGCCGGCATCGAACGGCGTCGTGCAAATTCTGCACAAACTCCAGGATGAGGACAGGGTTTTTCTTGATCAAAAAGATCGCTGGCGTCTCAAGAAAGGGGGCCCGAATTTATAGATCGGCTGGCAGCACCTATCCGCTGGCATGAACACGTGCGAATCTTGGGCATGGCTTGAGACCAAATCCAGAGTATCTGTTTTCATTTTGGCTTAGGGTCCTTTAACTGTATGGAACTTACGTATTATATAGGGTCTTCTGTTTGCATTGGGTGCTCCCTATGATACTGCAACATCCCGCGCCAAATGGCAGGCTAGGTTTTTCTACATTGCGCGCAATGTCTTACGAAGCAAAATGAGGGCCTTAGATACGCCCTACCGTGTCGCCGCCATTGCAAGCTTGTTGAGGAAACCCTAGAGGTTCTAGGACAGTCGGCCCTGCAGACTTTCACTGCGCTACTGACGAGGCCGCACACCTAATGTCTCATAGCACACATTATTAGTATAACCAGTATCATTCAGCAGCGATATGATATACCCTCAAGGCCAAAGAGATATCTTCGACGTAAATCGGACTATCTAAGTACTTGGCCACTCTCGCTAGAGAATTCGGCACCTTAATGTGTACATATTCCGAAGACTACCGGGCTAAAGTCTCTACGCCGCCTTCTAATGTGGTGTCCCCAGTTGCCAAAGCGACTGCGGTCAGGAGCGAACACAATCTGTGTTGTAGTTTTTCCAGGAAGGCTTGTAACGGGTAACCGAATTGCTTTCAGAAGTAATTCAGATCTCAATGTAGTGATAGTCTACTATCCCTAGAGGGCGTTCCCAGCATCTCGGTAGGAATTTCCCCAATGAAGATTCCTTCGATTAGGTGCGTCTGAGCACGCAAACGCTGATATACAGATACTTGGCGTTTTCAAGCACATGGCAACGAACCCTCTAATTTTAGCTCCTTTATGTGCCATATTTGCAGGACACCAAGCGACAGAGTACAAGTAGACAGTTGATACTGTACCTCCGGTGATCCAGAGTAGGGTTTGGGTGTCAATGCCTTTCCGAGTATGTACCGACCATCTGAAGGCTCGCGGTAGACACGCGTTTGCGAATATATACCCAGGTAGTTAAGGCCATGAGTTTCCTGTACCGTGTCGTCCTTGCTGACACTATCTAGATTGAAGACTCGGCTGACGCCCTGGCCCGCTGGCCCATCCTCCGCTTACACCAACGTCATACCGCACCGAGAAAGCTCGGCGTTGACACGGAGCCGTCGGGCCCAGACACTCGGATCTGTCGGCCTGTCTTACTCTCGCTACAACTACCTACATAGTAGACTATGCGACGTATATCGAGATTTGCTAGGCAGCTAAGTGTCATCGTCCGAAGATCGTACTAGGTAGGGTATGGGTGCTGCCGTGCTGCCGTTTAAGTACTTAGGTAGGTAGTTACCGTAGCAAGTACGGAAGCTAGTCTTAACTTAAAGCCGCCCTTTATCTATTTATCTATATGCCTACCTACCTACCTGGGTATGTAGCCTTTCGTGAACTTCTCTATTTGCCTGTCTCCTTGGCTGCCCGAAAACACCAACTCGGTAACTGACAGAGTGGTAATTGTAAAGCAAGTGACCGAGTTGGTGTCTTCGGGCAGCCAAAGAGACAGGTACCTAGTATTGTGAACTCGGGCATACCTACATTCTGCACATACTGCGGTATGAGCATGACAAGCTTTACAACGGCCGTCTATCTAGTGTGGTAGGTAATACCAGCACGTTAGGCCTTTGCCGCATGGGTGTCTCCTCTCACATAGGTGGGTAAGCCGTTGTCCTGTGTTTCGTCCTGGGCTGGACCGAGCAGACCGAGCAAGCTTACCTACATCGCACAAATGGTGTACATAGTATAACGGCAACTTTTCCCGAATGCTGTTACCTACCTATCAGAAACGGTCGATTGCAGCAGCTTGGCACCTTTCTCGGCATCACGTGGGATGAGACAGACATGGGATGGGGAAGTGCTCCAATTCCAAGTTTCCGTCCAATTGTGCAGCACATCATAACATAGCCAGCTGACGGTAGTGACTCAGATGTCGATGTCTGCTCAACCCTGGTTTGATCTACCAAGGTTATTAACCTTACGGTAGTACTTTATACACAGGTGTCGTGTACGGTATATCGTACATCGCATACCTACGCCTAACTTAACAAGGCTGAGAGGCTGACTGGATCTTGAGACAGACACGTCTCCCTAGGATGAGAGTGTTTGCTTCCTGTGGTTTCCGCTGCCCTACCAGTGGGTAACATTGTATGGATGCAACAGCGTTGATGGATCAATCGCGACTTCGGCCCGGTGGGTACTATTAAAAGCTAAGCGTCTTGCGTCGATGCTCGGGGTCCTTGCAGGTGGATGATCGGGAGGATCGTGCTTCGGACAGTCTAAACTCCGCGGACTCCTCGGAGCCCGATCACGCGGGTATCTACGAAGTACCGTACCTACGGTCATAAAGTGCTGGTGTACATGTTGTAAGCAACGACTACCTATAAGGCGTTTACTCTTTGTCAGTTGTACAGTTTTGATTCCACATACCTACGTACCAGTAGGTAGGCTCTGGTGTCACAATCGCTTCATGATATGATCGGATGTTGGTACTGGTAGGCTTCAGAATCTAGGTATGTAGGTAATTTGTCAGCGGCATCGAAGGATCCAGAGTTGAGGCACATACTAGTTTACCCACACCAGGCGTAGCACCACGTGCGGGTGGGTTGTCGGGAGAAAAAAAATATTTTCAGTGACAAGAAAAGGTAAACCGAATCGCTCCGATGGACCTGAATGATGAAAATCTCTTTCCTTGTGGAGGCTGGGTGTGAACCTGTACCTAGGCAATCAAACGGACTGCTACTACCGGTACCTATCTAGACACTAGGTACATTACCTAGTTAGTCGCTAAGCAGACAAACCATACCTAGGAGGCTAGGTAGCATTGAAGAATGATTTTTTACGCTGTCATCTCGCAGCGTCCACTGTAGGTATTATCGCACAATGCATACAGGAGGTACTTTAGTCGTGGCCAGAACAATACATAGCAACTGTGGGCGGTAATTCGTAGGACTCAGGACTTCATCATTTGGAATTGGCAAACGTTAGAGTTACTACACTACATAGTATTAGTTTAGAGCGTTTAACTTCCCACCTACCTTAACCTAGAGGCCGGCAACCGCGACTCCTGTCATTGTGACTATAGTGAGTTAACCTGCCTAGTATAGTATAAGTTTATAAACAAATAGGTACATTAGTGTATACTTTTATACGTAGTAGTAGTGTAGGTTAGGTAGGTAGGTAGTTACCCAACACTACGGATTAAACAACAATTCGGAGGTGGTTCAAGAACCGTCAACCCGCTGACGCTTGCTGTCTTGCGGGTTATACCTACTTTATAGGTAGGTACTGTACCAGTAATACCTTACAGAGGTTGCCGATCCCCAAAAGAATTGAAACCTACGCAGGAGTACCTATGCCGTACACTACATACCGGTAGTATGTATAATGTAAGCAGTGCCCTTTTATTACTTACTAATAATACTACCATGACGGACGTACATGATGCAGTGTAGACAGGTAACGTGCGTACCCTATTGGTGCATTGTTCGGTCATCCGGGAACGCTACTCGCCCATGGGCCATGACCCCTCTGTTGGCGTGTACACTAGGTAGATACTGAGCAGCCGAGCAACGCGGTGAGCCGAACAACAAGGTGGGGGTAAAGACGATAGGCCATAGTTGAGTGTGACTCTCGCTCGCCGCTCTCATTTGGGGCCCACGTTGCACCTATAGGTAGTGTAGAACACCGAAGCCCAGCGTGCATTGTTAAGCTTCCTCGTGAGCTATCGGAGTTAGGTAACGTACCTCAGGTTTCTCAGTCTCTACCCGACGTACGAAGTAAGTGGATGGCCATTGGTCGATGATTAGCGGGAGCGGGCCATCTGCTGTGCGACACGACACTGCAAGTCCACGGCGTAGCGTATGTAGCACTACCTACACTCGTAAGGCTGGAGACAGAAATATCTACTTAGGTAGGTACCTAGGTATGTATCAGAGAACGTGCTATAGAACCATTGGCAAGCCTAACACAGTAAAACCGATGCCCCTACTACTTGGAAGACCCGAGCGAATTGTCAAGTACGCAGGCATCATATGGTGTACATAGTATACGGCATATCAAAATCCACACTATACCGAGTCGTGTCAATACGCTCGGCGTGTTCTAATTTTTGCCTCTACCTTCCTGACTTAGCAGCACGGCAGCGTGCATCTCGGAATAGGTACCGGTAGGTAGGCATAGCGGCCGCAATTAGCAAGCACGCAGCAGCGCTGAGGTACCTGTACCTACCGTAGGTACGCGACTTTATCTGCCCAGCGGATGCGGCCGCCAAGCCTCGGCAGGTAGGGCCTGTACAGCACTACGCTACCGGTAAAGCAATATGTAAATGGCTGTAAATGGCTGTAAGTAGATATGTAGTCCGCACCCCCCTAGCTGCCTTAGTCTTCCTCTAGTGCTGGGTCGGTGTGATGGGGCATGCTGCCATCCTTTCTTTTCTTCTTGCTGCTCAAAAATGTGAGGTCGGGCCGGAACTCTCGGATGATCGCTATGTGCAACCCATACCAACCATACATAGTAGTGCTACTCTGTAGATTTGTAAGTCTACCTTGGTCCGTAATGTTGACGGGACATGCGGAATATAAATTCAGAACTTGAAGTCTATTTACTTACATCACTACGGGGCAAGACCGCCGTCATAGAGTCAATGTCGTCATAGAGCCAACGTCGGAGAGCAAGACGGGCGGTCGACCGTAGGTTTTACTATAACTGGGTTGGGTGTTTTGCAGGGCTAGCACGAGTGGGCTCGGCTTATATGAGCAGCTCCGGTGCCGCCCGAGGCATGCCGGAGGTACTGCAGCATCAAAACTGTCACTGTGCTAACGATCATTGTGATGGTCGCTTGCCCGCGTCGGCCGCCAGTGTACCGGCCTACCAATAAATAGACATCTCTCACCACCCTCCGGAGCTTTATTATTAATATGCCAATACCGGACTTTAATAGGCCGCGTGGTCGCCCACCCAGTCCTTTCATCGTCCCGTTAACCTCGTTACCCCAAGTTACCTACGCATGCAAATCTCAACCTAACAAAGGGCTCCAGCACTTTTAAGACATCGGAATATTGTCTTCTGCCTAGCCCGCAGGGTATACCTATTGCGGTACGGGAATGCCCTGACGCTTTCGAACTCGGATAGTGTGTCTCATCCGTCCGTCTGCCATTGCTACCATCCACCGTGCCTCCATTCAGCTCAGACTACAAGGTGGACAGAAGAGGGACAGAAAAACCACAAACCTTGCCTTGTTGCGACTGCTAGTCGGCCAGATCTTGGAGTGAGGCAACATACGTAGCGCATGCGCCATGCCGCGGACCGTCGCAAACGCTTTTAGGTCGCTCGCCTGGGTGGCCATTGCCGGCGCTCTTCCTATAGTTCTCGCACACGACGACGGCGCAATGGATATGGGCGATCATGGCGCCGAGATGCCCGCCGAGGATCCTAAGCCCGACCCCAACTCGTATCCCCCGACGTACTTCGCGCATCCCGAGCACGTTGCCACCATCTATGCGCACATCGCCATTATGGTCGTCGGATGGGTCTTCATACTCCCGACAGGTATGCGACTCTGCCGTATTCTGGGATGATCAGAACTCCCTACTAACTACGACCTCTTTATAGCTGTAATGCTCTCGATCGCACGGTCCCGATATACCCTCGCCTGCCAGTTTCTATTCCTCATCATAAACGCTATTGGCGTCTTTGTAGGAGTCGCCTATAACGCAAGCACGCCAGACTTGTACCCAAACAACGCGCATCACAAATTGGGTTGGCTCGTTACCTGCGTTGTGGGTGCTCAGGTTCTGATCAGTCTTATCGGCCGAGTCGCCGGCATGGTGAATGGGTCATCTGGCCCAGGACGCGCGGAAGAGGAAGCGCAATCATTTATTCCCGTCTCGACCGCAGCTATGGCTGAACACCACCGCATGAACCAGGATATGTTCTCCTCCCCGTACCGTCACTCCAACGACAGCGGCCACGGGACCGAGCGAAACACAGAGTCGCTTCGAAGTGGCTCGCTCTCCACGATGGCTGGCCTTGAGTCGACAATCGAACTAAGTGAGCGGCGCGCACGCTACGAAGAGGACGAAGAGAATCTGGCCTTCAAGCCTGTCAAGATACAGTCTTGGAGCGCGCCGCGATCGTTCATCCTTAAAATCGCTAGCAGAATCTCCGACAGGGTTTGGAAAGCTATCATGTTTGGGTATGAATTTGTGAACCGTACAATTCTTATCTTAGGATACGTCACTCTCTGCACTGGACTCATTACTTACGCGCGATTCTTCGTAAGTCCACGGCGGATGCAATGTTCTTGGCCTATTTTTTCTAACAGCAGCGACAGGAGGGACACGAGATCTTCAGCGGTCTGGCGCATTGGATCAAGGGCAGTGTCTTTATCTGGTACGGCTTCTTGACTTTGGGGCGGTGGTCGGGCAGCTTCGGAGAGCTGGGTTGGGTAAGTTAATATATCTTGGTCCTTGGGCTTAAAGGGGGAGCTGGCACACTAACCAACATTCAGGCGTGGAACGTCCGCCCCAAGCAGAGTTCGCGCAAGTGGAGGCCAAGCGCCGAGTTTGTCGAGGGCGCGCTCATCTTCACGTATGGCGCGACAAACATCTTCCTCGAGCACCTGGGCAGTACCGATTCCACGTTCAGCGCCCAGGACCTCGAGCATATTTCCATCACCGTTCTCTTCATCGGAGGTGGCTTGGTACGTTCCGTGTGTTGGATGAATTGACATTACGTGAGATGTTGACGATGGACAGCTTTCCATGCTCATTGAGTCTACGCGTATCCGCGACTTGCTCAACACCACAACGACAGAAGCAGCACTGTCATGTCCCAGTCATGCATACAGCGACGAGGAACGCGCCGCCCTCGAGCCCCCGGAGCAGTACGAATTCTCCATCAACCCAATTCCGGCGCTTGTGATACTCCTACTTGGCATCATGATGAGCTCGCACACGCAGGCGTCCATGATTTCGAGCATGGTCCACAAGCAATGGGGCAATCTGCTGACAGGAGCGTCGTTTGCGCGGGGTTTCACGTACGTCCTGCTATACTTGAAGCCCCCGCGCTCTGTGCTCCCATCCCGGCCGCCCACGGAGCTACTTACTGCCTTCGGCCTGATCTCGGGGGGTACCATCTTCATGGCAAGTGTAAGTTGATTGCCGTAGTACACAAATCCCACGAGGGCGACACATATCTAACCTATTCAACAGAGCGGTGACACGATCGCTGGTATGGCCCACTACGGCTTAGATGCCATGTTTTTCTACACCGTTACCATGGGGCTGGTCGGTCTCCTGATGGCCTGGATTGTTTTGCTCCTCGCCTTCAAGGGATGGGTAGTGCGCAGAGAAGCCAGCCTCAACCAAGCCCAGTGGAGACTTCGATCAGGGCAGTAAGAAAACTAACGAACGAACACGATTAAGAGACATGAAATGAACAAGGCGCCGCTGCCAACTGTGTCTATGCCACAGCTGCTCGCGTCTTTTGCATAAGACAAACAGCACAGTATACGAGATGTGCTCCGTCTACCGGCGCATTGGTGACGATCTGTCCATTGAAAGTCTTTCTTTTGCGGACCTATGATCAACCTCGTCATTTCGACATTCCGGGACCCTTTGTATTTGGCTTTGAATGATACCCCAGGGAGGCGACTTGCCTACCCTTTTTGCGCGCTTCTGGATTGGATTCTGGCGGTCGTTTGGGCTAAGGGTATGAAGAAGGATGGCAGAGTAGGATGAGTGATTCAAGGCGAGGGTCCAAGGCTGGTGTGTTGAACGAGGATTAATGAAGAATCAAGATGTGTCCAATGACTAGCCGAGACGCGAAACATGACGGGCATCGCCGAATAGCATGATTCCACTCTACTGTTATGATTATGAAATACGGACTTATACCACACAATCATGCTTATGCGTGGAATGATCAATGAACTACCTAATGCCTCCTACGTTTCCCTTAGGGATACCTTGAACTACCATTAAGTATTCCGTATACTGTAAGTAGGCCAGTTAAATGGCACGAGACTACTATGATATACCTACCTAGTTTAACGGGAATGTCGCCGCCGAGGGTGATCTGATTGAGTCCGCTTCCGAACATGCAGATGTTGATCCCATCCACCTATAATAGTAAGTCTACCTACACGCCACCATGGAAAGCAACTTGACAAGTACAAAATGTAAGGGACAAGGGATGCGAAAACGGAAGAAAAAAGGCAAAAAAGTAAATTCTTGCGACATGTGCAGGATTTGAACCTACGCGACCGAAGTCATGAGATGGCTTAATTCACATTGGATTCAAGTCTCACCCATTAACCACTCTGGCAACATGCCTTGGTTGGAATTAGACGCCGGAAGCGGAGTTTATACATTAGTAAAGGTGGGGCAAGTGGGTCACTACATGTGCATGTGAATAAACATCGGATATAGGCATATCATCGTCTAGGTAGTGTACACTATAGGGGTCCCTCCGGTGTTTTTCATCCACATCGCGAATGTCCATCCCTCAGTCAACCCAGAAATCTCAACTAAGGAACCAGCGAAACTAATTAAAGATGTCTGGCAAAGACCAAATGACAACGGCGGACTTCACTTCCTATTACCTCCAACAATCGACCAAGGAATTCGCCGAAGATCTGGACAAGGTCCGCAGCGCAGACGATTTCAAGGGGGATGCGCTGCCCATGCTCATCAAATCGCTGCAGCAGGGTACTTCTATGTTCACGGCAGCAGATCAGGAAAGAATTGTCGGCGGCTCGCGCCAAGCTGGAGATAGCGGGGAGCAAGCATCTCCATGAGTAATGGCTCAAAGGACAAGAGTTGCGTCGGGAATCTCTACGTCCGAGCCGGGAGTCGGACTCAGCTACTGTCTTGACTCGTGCTATGACGGGTTTTACATTTGTGTCGACTGTCTCATGGATGCGGTTAATGATGGTACCTTGATATATTACTCCCTTTCTCCCTGCTGATAGTTGACTAATTGACCTATCTAGACGCTCTATTTGGCATGGGGGACACGGAGAAACGGATGTGGTTGTGAGATGGCATTTGCAAATGAGTTGAATCACTCGAGGGACTGTCCCTGAGAAAGGGCGACGCAGTCGGTTGACGATGCCTATCACATGCGCAAGGCCCTCTCAGCATATGAGCAACGTCTCTGTCACGCCAATGCCTCTATATCTCTGGCTTCATCAACAAAGCTGTCATAGAAGAGATAGATAAGGTCTCCCTGAAGTTACCAGTCATCTCTCGCATGACCGAACAGCCCTTGACTTCCATCTACGACAGTTGCCGCCGTCTCGTCGACTAGGAGAGTCTAAGAAACGTAAATACATAGTCACCTCAATAGGAACTGGTCCCGATCCACCTTTACGCGCCTGAATTGCTACTGTTTTATTCACAGGGACCCCGAAGGGCAAGGAGCAAGCAGTCAACAGTAAAGCGCAAAATGAGGCGGAAACCACATGTCAACAAACGTACAAATGGAGTAGTAAATTTCTCGAGAAGGCCCGACAAGGCTGCCAAAGGAGGGCCTCGGCTTCATACACGCGAACGCTCGGACGTTAGTTCCGAGTCCACTGCATTCTAATATTGTATATCTATCTATCAAACCGATCAGCAAATACGTCGTTTAGGCACGAATCACGAAGCCGACAAAGAACCCAGCTAACTTGGAGTGGTTCAATGCCAAATACATACAGAGAAAGCACCGCCAGGACGATGCGTCGATGCCCAAGCCAGAAGCCCATATAGCATGCTGAAACGGTAGTAATGGCGACATATTAATCATGAAGCACGATGCTATGGTATACGCGCTGTCGACTATGGTAACATCACAGATGGGGAACGTTCAAAAGTCTCATCGAAGCCCGGGATGGCTCATCTTTAAATAACTACCCCGTACGGCACAGATGATCCCGCATCACCATGGCACATGGGACATATATGGAAAAAGGTCGCCGGCTAGGAGGCCGGCGTCACGCCCCCAACCATGACGGCCACTGCTATTTAAAAACCGGGTATCTATTGCTGATCTCCGGCTCGTGATGTCCCAAATCGCGCGCGGCGTAAACGTATAATGGGGGCCATCTTGACCGGTTCCCGAACTCCTCGTCCATTCTACAATATTCACCCGCAAAGTTCCGGTAGAAGAAGCAGGCTGTCCATACCGTTATAATAAGAGACTGCGCCCGGACGGCCGTACCCCTTATTCGGGGGCTAATAAAAGCAGAACGGCGATGCAACCGTGCGACGCCACCCCCAGCGTCCCCGATAAGCCCAACACACCTAAAGACAAGATCATCAACTCGCGGAAAATTATCCCACCCTGAGCTTCAGCCTGTTGATCGTTACGTCAAGGCCATGCCGGAGTCCTCCCCCAGTCAGCGGCCCTTCCGTGCAAATTACCCAAGATGATACTACCGTGGGACCTGTTCAGCAACACGTCGGCTATTTCCCCCAGACTGCGTCACGGTCAGTTCCGTGGAAATGTCGCGGGGGCATAACGCGATCAACAGTTTCTTTAATGGCCCCTGCGTAGGTCATTAAGCGCGTAGCTGTCACCCACGGGCGCGGGGTCTAAATGAAGCCGTGCAGGCGGAAATCTAGACGAGTCAGCCCAAATCGTTCCGCTCACGTTCAAGGATGCATTCCGTCTGTATTTTTTTTTGTTATGTCTGATAATCCCATCTTGGACTTCGTACGGTCGCCCCCGAAGTCGGCATTCTTCAAGCGCACCGACAAGGACCAGAGACCCTGGAGCTCTGATAGTGACTATAGTCTATAAGTGTGCTTTGGGAACCTTCTCCTAGGACAGCCTTGTCAGAGTCGTGCCGATCATACTCAGAGTTCTTTCGAAACGTACGAACTTGTAAGGAAGGCTGACTCGGAGTATGATGATGTATCGCAACCTTGGGGCGTACCCAGTGCTCGGTGCCCCCAGGCAGACCTTTTGCAGCGGCCCAAGAAAGTAAAGTTGCGATGTGAAGACGAGACTAAACCCTTGCCGGTGTATGGAGCTGTAGGATAAGTATTCCCCTAGGGATAATAATCATTTCCGATCGACCTACGGCGTTGCCAGAATTTGCTTGCTTTATACGAGGTACTATGTACTTGCGGTAGATGGGCTTTTCTCGGCGCCATCTAGGTATAACAATTGACGTCGGGACTATATTTTCCGGCTCCGGGCGTCTCTGGACACAGTGATGTCTTGTTTCATTCTTTTGTCCAGTTTGGGTGCTCGTCGAGGCTCAGCAGTTGTGTCTCTGCCCCGGGTTGTCGTCTCTTCGGGTGGTTAGTTTGGGTTGGCTCATGACGAGTTCAATCGAGTTGACATGGGTCAGTCAGAAGGTTTCAATATCTAACTAATGACACCCGTTGCGTAGGTATCACATTCTTCCAGAGCGAAAATTGTAGAGGGACAATAATAGTATCCCTTGGACTGATCAGAAACCTAGCTAAGCACTAATCATCGCCGATCTGTAGAAAGTGATCTTTTCACGATAGGAATTGAATCGACCGGACTTCGTATTTACTATTATCCCCATCTTATATTACACAACACCAATCTACGCTACGATTTCTCCGGACCAGTATTGAGTTAAAGTTAAGAGATGAGAAAATAAATCATGCGCAACACTTTCAACCGTTTGAAATCGTTGGGTGAATTACTATGTGAGAGTCGCGAGCAATCCCAGGACGATAACCGTCAGTGCGTTACTGTATATTACAAGATGGTTACATTGACAGATATACTCAGGAAACGTAAAGCACGGCCCTCAGCCTTATTCGCTCACATACACCTCGACAGGTCAACGCCACTGCCCAACCTATCACATCGCCCGGCCGCCGCACTCGACAGGGGAGGGCAATACGGCGGGCCGAGGAATACGGCAAACACGTCACATGGCTTAGAGGATACGCCCATTCCGCCGCCCGTGTGCTTGGTGGTGTGGGATATGCATGCAATTGTGCCTCACCGATGCTACCGAGATGTGGCATCCATGGGCGCGTAAGTACCGAGATGAACCCGTTGTCCACCCCCTTTTATAGTTTTGCTCGGTGGCTCTTACGCACAGTATGGTCGATGAGAAGCGCCGGACACTGGTAAGGTACCCTAAGCGATGTGATGAGGGGACGTGGAATTTGTGCGCGCGGTAATCATACCCGGTAACGTTCCAGCGGGAGATGCCATGAAACGGTAAAAACCAAGGAACAGTTTCCGGAGATGTCAAGGTGAGGCATACGTACCTAGCCGAAATGTACCTGGTTAACGATGCAGATGGGAGTTTCTGAAAGCAAATAGCCCTGGCGGTAGAAATCGGTCATCGGGGAGAACATGCGTTGTGAGATGACCGTTCGATGCTTCTGCTTGACATTGGGTCTCTCGGTCGATGGACTTTTTACATAATGGCCGGAACCCCTGGCGACAAGAGTGCGAGTCGATGTTAGGCTAGGCCGGTACTTGCCTTGATGTTCCTACGGCATAGCTATGAGATATTATAGTCCTACCGGACAACACTTGATGCCTTATGCGACGGCAATAGAGAAATGGATAGGGTGTGCGGTTTGCTGGGCTTCGGTCACGTCCGCGCCGCTCTCAACACATGACAAAAAACATTTCGACGGGAAATAAGTATGCTAAGCCATTGCGTAGAATTCCATCTGCTCTGGTGGCATAGCAGTCTCGTAAGTACATAAGACTATGAATTCTACATACCGCGTCTCTTTCTCCTGGCAGCCCCTTCAGAAGAAATATATCAACGCTTAGATGTCGCTAAGGGCGATGGGATTAAAGGGCGATTTCTAGTCCCTGGGTTATAGCTTCGTCTGCTATATCAGTGGGATTGGCTCCTGATTTAACGCTGCTTCTGAAGCGTATACGAGGATTGGGTATTTACTCTGGGTTCACGTTGTGTCCAGTGGTCGTGGACTGAAATGTTCTGCACATCGCCAACCATCATCGCTACCAGTCCAATTTCAAACAGATCTGAATCAAATATAAAATGCCTCGCCCGGTCCCCAACGCCGTGCAAATGCTGATATGTATTGTTTTACACCGCGGATCAAAAAGATGGTTTGTCAGCACACCATCCAGAGCTCGTCTGACCTTGTCGAACTTGGCCTGTGAAGGAAGCGCGAGCTATCGTCGAAGGTTGGACCGACGTCGGACAGAGGTGAAACCAGAAAGCGAAGACCTTCGCTGTCAGGACTAGACGGTTCAATGGCAGAGACCAAGGCGGTATCAGCCATGCTCATGCGCCGTGTATGTTCCTCGTTATCTTCCGGTGGAAAAAAGGCGATAGACTGCCGCTGGCCCCGATTCCACCACTGGTTTTCGAAGCCATTGTCTACTGTTACCATAGCTGTCGATAACGACTCTAGTTCTTTTGCTAGCAGTGGATCTTCCTGATGGCGTCTATTCGGCGGGGAAAGCGGGAGGATTGTCGGGGGGATGGTGGGATAGGCTGGATCACCATCATCATCACCATCACCATCTGAATCGTATGGCCAAGGCGGCACAGACCATGGGAGGTCATTTTCACCTAGTCGAAAGCTGGCGGGGAGTGCTGGCAGGGCTTTTTGGGTGTGTGATGGAGCCGTGGCGGTCCTAGTCGGGCGAGGGAAGAGCGTGGCCGACGAACCCCCTTGCCCATCATTCCACAGATCATTGTGGATGGGCGGTGGCGCGGAACTTCCACGCTCGCTGGTGGCGCCCCGTGGATCCAGCTTTGAATTTCTGGGCGGCGATGGTGCGCCAGCACGGCGGAGACGCGATATATAACCGGTACGACCGCGCTGACGGTCATGATCAGCACGGTTGGAACGCCGGTCGTCAACATGCTGTCGCTGCGGCGAATCATGGCGTCGAGGCTGGTGATGTGACGGATCTTGACGAGGAAAAAGACCGGAGTTTCGGGCTTTCTTGAGGTTCTTGGAAGTGTAGCTGATGGTGTGGGTTTGCGGGACGTGACGTTCGGACCACGAGACGCCAAAGCTCAGCTGGACGAATATTTGCGGTTTGCCGAGGACATGGTGGTCATTCTGCGCCGACCTCTGCGGCTGAGGCCATTGCGGACAGGGCATAATGCTGTCCGCCGTCGCTCCCCCGATGTCGATTGTATGGGTGGAATGGATTACGGGATGTTACCTGGTAATGGAAGAACTGCTGGCCCATGGGATAAAACAACCTGGAGCAACTTCACAATCGCTACAGGTCTTCGAGTCAGTCCACAGATAGGTAGAAGCAGCACGCAGGAAGCGACGCGACGGGGCTTATAAGAGCTGAAGACGGGGTCTGAGATTAAAGGTTGCGAGCCTGCCAAAGGGCATCCCGATGGATCGACGGAATGTACATAGTACGGGGTAGTTGCCGGGACACGGTGTGGCGCCATGCGGAGAGTGCCCCTGTTTCTGCGCCGTTGCTAGACTGTGGCGCTAGCACTCGGTTAGGTAATACTTGGGAGTCCCCGTATTTCTGCAGTTGCCAGCTGGTAGTAAGTAACGAAGGAGATCACATGCAAGCGCAGTGAGATGATTCTTCCAAGGGTCCTGAACGGTATGTAGACTAAATAAATACCAAACAACCGTGAGAAAGGAGGCTTAAATAACTGCTGTGCTGCAAGATCACGAGGAATAATACACATAAAATGCGAACTTGTTGGTGAGATGTATGAGTTGGTGTACTATGTAAAAATATCTATAGATAGCTACTTACTTACTAATACGTGCGGGACAGACGGTGGCTGATTCGCAAATGTAAGGGGTTTTGTGAGACGCATCAAGTTCGCGCACTCCTAACCTAACATGTTTTGTACTATCATGCACTAACAACTCCATTTACGAAGTACGTGGTGTATATAACCGTAATACACTACACTACACATGCCATCGTGTGAGCCATACTTCTTGATGCACGACTCACGAGCGCTGGGGATGATCGACTATTTACATTAGACTGCCAACTTAGGGCCAAGTGAATTTCCATCATAATTCTAACCTAGTGCATATGTAGTTGGTTAGGGTACTTAAGCGGCATGGCCGGCGGCTTATAACAGGGTTGAGAACGCCGTTGAAACTTGACGGGCTCTTCGTATATTAGGTCAATGTGTGCCGGTAATTAGTTTAATAAATCGGACTTCCGAATAACCCTGCCGAACCTATCCAAGTCGGACCCGAGCCTCTCTAGTACATTATGTAGCCTAGGTGCGGAAATAAGTGCAAACACCATGGACTCACTGCTCCCGTTCTGGATATCGAAATCAAAAGCGACATGTCTGGAGAAGGCACCTAAATCGCGCCGCGCGCTTTACATAGCACATGATTAGTAGATAATCCTTCGATGGGCAAATCGAACTCGACAACCAGGAGGAGATGGAGCCGAGTCCGATACCGACTGCAATCTTTCAAACAAAGCAGGTCATTTTGAATCCCTCCGGACTCCATTCCCGGCCGGCCTACCTACTACATAGTATGTAATTAGATAATCTAGATCCCAGGGGCAAAAGGCCAAACACCAGCAACAGGCACATAACACGCCCTAGCTCTGTTCGTTATGCGAGGATTATGTGCATGCCTAGATCTTACCAGGTAGGTTGGGTATTCCATTCCCTCACTCGCAATAGGGAAGTTGTTTTCGACATCGCCTGTTCTTTTTTCCCCATATTCCAAACGTCTTCCTGCTCCTCCCATTCCCAATTCTATTCTCGTCATCCGGCGTTACGCGCCTACCTATTCAACCATGCCTAACAACGACACAGGAATTCTTCGTGCTTACTGATACAGGGGCCGCTCGCGCGTGTTGGAATGTACACCCCCCCAATGTAGCAAGGGCAAAAGAAGTCTTACTCTGCGCGCTCCCTTGTGAAGAATCTGCAAGCGGGAAACCCAAAAAGCCCCCGAGCGCGCAGAGTCTTCCATACCTATCTCAAGGGATTCAGACTTCCTGTTGCGCCGAAGACTCGGGACTCGATTATTGCAATTGCTTCCCGTCTAAGGCCTGGCCCAGGAGCTTGGCGCCCGATGTGTAGTGATGACATGTTGCTACCAGCGGGTCTAATCGGCTCGAAAAGGTTTCGTGTGGGATCTCTGTGTCGGGCTCGCCTCTCTTCCTTCTGTTTCTTTGGATTTTCTGTCGTCCTACGATGTATTCGCTAATTTATAAAGAGACTTTATAAATTGCCAGGTTGCCTAGAGCGGCTATCCAGTCTGCTCAGTGCTATTATCGCAGTATGAGGATTGGAGAGTGCCCGTGGTCATCTCCATGTCTCCCTTTGATTTTTGGTCCCTAGAAAAAGAGCTATAAAAGATTCGTCAGGCCAGACAAAGCTCAGTTGTCATTGTATCTAACAGGTGAGATATTCTGCGAGGCGGGCATTCAAGACGTGCGTCCACTTCGGTGAATAGCCTATTAGCCGTCCCGACTACAGACGGCGAACCCGCAGTCTCTCGAATCCAACCATCCACGAAACCTATTCTCTCATAAGGCATTCTGTCGCTGTTATTTTTAACCACCAATCCCAGTATATGTTCATAGACCCTGCTTCCTTCGACATAAGGCAGTCTCGTGAGGAAGACTACGTACAATGCATCATTCGAGAAATCTCGACCATCCATAACGTCAAAGCTGCCCCGGAGCGACCACGTGTGATCGGTCGGGACTCCGTGTTGGCGGCTGTCTAGCTGGAACACGGTGTCCGCGACTAATGACTCCCGAAGGTCGGAGGCTGGACCTTCGGGAGCTTCCAGCGGCATTTGTCTGGGCTGCCATCCAATGACACGCATAATAGGGGCTTTGAGCTCAATTATATCTGGGGAAGCCGGCTGAACGGTGTGTTTAGCTACGGCGATCAATGCTCGTTGCTCTTGCGATTCGCAGAACTCGTACCACGAATAAATGGGAAATTCGACTACGCCTTTCACAGACGCCCATGACCACGAGGTCGCATCTGAACTTTCTGGTCTGCTAAGCCCGTTTTGGGTGCTCGGACACCACGCCAGCCCCTCGAGCAGCCCGCCGTGCCATGTGCCATAGTTGTAGTCGTCGCCGGTGATTGCCTTGAGCGACAGGCTCTAGAGTCTTCCCACTCTGTAGAATATGGCAATATGCAACAGAACACGATACCTGACCTGTTTATACAAGCTCGATGTATGTGACTTGCCTTGAACCGCAATTGCAGCTATACTGGTCAGACTGGTACTGGTCGTAGTAAAGCTTTAGTCAATAGGCCCAGCCTGGACCGAAATCGCCGTAAGGGGTATCGAATCACCGATCAACCGCTCTATGTACACTGTCGCCTGGAAGAATTCCAGAAATTGCGGGACCTTATATCACTAACACCGTTCTCCTGGGAGAGCAGTTTCTTTTCTAGATCGCTCTGAGCTGGTAACGCCGCTTGCTTCCCCGAAGAGCTTGGAAGCACTCCCATCTTACGATTGTCGGCTTACTCGTCCCAGAATCGTGTGGCGTTGTCCTTGCCCTTGACCATCCCGTAGACATCGAAGGGGTCTAGCAGCGTGGCTACGAAGTTGCGGTCTTCTTTGTAGCCCGGGCCCATGATCTCTGTTGTCCCATCTGCGCGAGTTTCAATCGTGGAGTTAGTCGATTTCGCCAAATTTGAGTTTGCGTGGGAATTGTGTCGAGACTTTGTGGACATAACTACATGCTAGGGTAACTTTGGGCAGCTGGGGAGGCCGTCAGGTTCACCTTTGATGGAAGCCCCTGAGGTTTTTGGCTATTATGAGGGCCACACGAAAGGAAACGAGACGAAACAGGCATTCTGTGGGAGTACTTACCCTTTGCTAGGTACACTTTTGTGCTCTGCGGCAACCATCGGCGAGGGTGGCGTACGTTGATCAGGACGCTGTTGACAAGCATGAGCGTGGCCTCGAAGATATAAAAGAAGAATTCGTAGCGAATGATGGGGCTTTGCGAATCCGGGTTCAACCCGGTCAGATACACGTTAATGGAGTCGAGCTCGAAATACTCGACCGTCCGGTAGATGGTGCGCGTGAGAATGAGACCGCTGCTGATGTAGAGCGTGAGCAGCGGTTGATTCACCTTGACATGGTTGATGCCGGCTTTACGGCAACGTTCGTAGAAGGTTGTGGCTAGTGCGATGAAGAGGGCGATGACCACGAGTTGGAGGATCAGGGCTATTTTGAAGAGCGTGTGGCCCGTATTTTGAAGGTTCTCTGGAAGCGTTATGTTGGCTACGTATGCGGCGCCCGTTGCATTGAGGACCTGTTATTCGAGGATGCGAAGTTAATATCCGATATCTGGATTGGGAACTACTGCTCTCCCTGGAGTGGTTGGACCCTGATGGGAAAAGGGGCAAGAGATAGCATGAAGTTTGATCTTACCTCGACGACAGTTGACAGGGCAGCAAACGTAGTCAAGACACGACCAGGGTGGATGGGCGAGCAGTGTGGAACGAAATACAAGATACGGCCGAGGATGTAATAATTGCCAAGCTCGTACAATGGACTATGACGACGGGTTAGCTTCTCTGCGTCGCCTTGGATATATGAAGCACATACGGAGCGGCATATGATAGCACGACACTGAGGATGTACTTGATGATGTTCTTGTAGTCAAAAGCACCAAGCACCCTTGTGGTGAAGCCGCCGGTATACAAGACCGAGCAGACCACATACAACCCCGTCAACCTCCAGCTGTGGTAGTGTCTATAGATAACCATTAGCCGTTGGCTCCCCATAGATCGAGAATCACGCACACGGCCTGCCATAGATGCACTGCGCCCGTGGCAAAAAATGCGATGGTGAAGAATATCGCAGCGCCTTTGTTAGGCGCGTAGAACCATATGCTGCCTTCGGCGTACTCTCCCTCCGCCATGTCGTCTGACTTGTTTATCCGGAAAGGGATAGGATTGTACGAACTTGTAGGAGACCTAGAAGCCTAGATGGCGTCCGTGGGAGGCACTCCCGCTTGGACGGACCGGATTTCAAGACACTAAGCGTATGTTTTTGGACGTGATATATCGGGTAGTATAAAGGGGCGCCGTGTCATCTACATAGCACGTCGTGATCTAGATGTATATATTCTTTACGCAGGAACACTCCAAACTTGAAAATCGCAATGGGTCCCTCAGCACTCTCTTTATACATCCTATCACCATTGATGCCGGGCATTCTCCTAGACAACATTGACGTAGCCGAAAACGCCCATACCAGGTCCCAAGGTCTAAGCCATGATTACGCTGGGGGTGCATAGCCAGGGCTTTCCTGTCCTGTCCCTACGACAGGATCGGCTGCTTACATTGGACGTGGTGAGATTACTGTAGGTAGCTCAGTCGACAGAGCTTTGGAGGCGATTTGCTTGGCCATTTTCATCTACGTTATGGGATAGGATCGGCGGCGGCTCGGCGGTGCCTCACCAGTTAGCTTACGTATCTCCGGTTCGGAATAAAAGCGAGCAATACGAAAAAGGAGATGGAGCTCGAAAACAACGTACAGTAGGTAAGCAGCATGGCTGAATGTAATGCGCCCAACTTAGACGAGTTCTGGCCAAGAGTCGTATGTCTAGGTAACGTATGAAGCAGGTACTTTGTCAATTGTAGGAAAAGATGGAGCGTTGCAAATAGCCAGCATCTACATCCGTATTATAACTGTAATTCCCGAGGCAGTGCTTCGTTAGTACGCCCCTCGGAGATGCTTCAAACGGGATCATGATGACTTCTTGAGTTGTTCGCTATAGCCTATCATGGCCCAGATCATCCAACGGGCCAACGGCAGCTTCGCTCACACATGCTCTTTGCGGCTATACGTTCCCTTGATCGAATGCACATAGGCACACAAACTTACATACCGATATGACGCTTCTATTTTGTACATGTCTGCGCCTCGTGCCTGATCCATAACAAAAACGTCCAAGGTGACTAGATTATCGCGTAAAGAAGGGTATGCAATCAAATTACGGTCCTGAGTTCCAACACTATTACAACCAATGATGCGGCCACGACTGCTGTGCGCAACAGTCCCAACTCCGAGATCCCATGCAGCCCAAAATGCGTACCACGTTTCATTTACAAAGAAATTGTACAGAGAAGGGACAGAATCCCTATTGCTAGTCGAGCTCATGGCCATCGTGATCTTCGTCATCAGCCCCCTCGGTTCTCTCTTGCACATCTGTGCGTGGAACGCTGTCTCTGTGACTCGAGCTGTAGTCCGCGATAACATAATCGTCGCCGTCACTGAGATCACTAAAATCCCCATCAGAGTAGTAATCCCATTGTACGGGTATCTGCTCGCCCGCCTCGCCGAAACCAAACACTAGACCGCGCCACTCGCCCGCGGCAATCTTAGCGGCGACCTTGAGCATCAGGTTCACCAAATGTCCGGGCGGGCTAAGAAGTATTTCTACCGTCTTGTGGACAAAGGCAGCAGGCAGCCCACGAACCAACGCCAAGCGGCTCTGTGAAATTTGCCTTGGAGGGCTGAAAAGGTTAGCTGCCGGCGGTAATGGTGACCCGGCTCGACGACTAATAGAGAGATTGGCATGTGATCGTCGACGACTGGGAGCTCTGCCCTCAAACGTGGATAATCGAGATGCTCTTTGCCCATTTGCCGTTCCCTCGGGTTCCTTAGACCTTTTACTCACAATCGTTGGCGAGTAGCGGCAGGCAGACTCCGTGCTGCCGGAATTACCCGCAGTGACTGCTGAGCCAGGGACGGCATATTTTTCGGTCCTTGGCGTGGTATCATGGCCAGAGGGCAGCTCTAGCAACACAGCGCTCTCCGCCGAGAATGGGAGGTTTTCCGTTCGTGGAGACTCCCCAGGACATGAAGATGACCGCGATGACAGCGCTGGTGCGGTGGGCAAATGCCATGACTGTACACTATGAAAGGAATCTGTGGATGCGCTAGGAGATTGACCTTCAGCCAGAGCTCGTGGTAGTTGGGCCTGTGACAAATTTTCGGTCACAGATTCGTTATTTGAGTCCGAAGAGGAGGGAGCCACCAGCGTGAGTTGTGGCGGAGCAGTAAAAGAACGATTGGCAAGCACGCGAGTCATCCGCTTCCGTGTGAGATTAGCTGGTGCAACATGGTCAGCGCCTTCAAATGAGGCTGGGTCATTATCGTCGTCATCTCCGCCGCCGCCACCGCCGCCGCCGTCAGTCGGATGATCTGGGTCCAGAATACTATCATCCTCTTGGTTCGATGGAGAATATTCCTCATGCGTTTCGGGGAAAGTCGCGCCTGACGAGGCGACAGTCGCATCATCAAATACTGGTAAGGCATTTTGAGCCGTTTGAAGCTTTCGGGTCCAATGGACACCCACTTCCATTTCTTTTTCTGCTTGCGAAGCATCGGCGGTTTCGCTTTGCTGGGGATAATCCAAGCTATGGGGTTGATGGGGCTCAACCGGCAGTTGTTCATCTTGGGATGCGGTACGGCATGCTTCCTTTGATTGTGAGCAGGTTTCTTCGCGCAATTCTGGCCTACCGGCGGAAGCGGAGTCTGAATTCTGAGCCCCGGAGTCTTGTACCACCTCGCTACCGAAAGTCGGCCGGGTAAGTTCCGAGCTAGCCGCAAAGTCCCGCGTAGCGGTTTCCGGCAAAGCCGGCGAAGTTGCTGCGGCATGTTTCAATATGCCAATGGAATGATTGCCGATTTTGTTTGAAGGGGAAGGTTGAGGTGCTGAGTCAGCGCTGTTGGTAGTATTCGAATCCTCATGCCCCTCAGGATTCAGTATGGCACGACCAGGAGACTGGCCTCCTGCTCCTAAACTGGGGTTGTGCTGTGATCCATGATACGCGATTGACTCGGCACTCGGTCGTGGAGTTTCACGAGAAACGATGCTCGTTGCCCGTTCCCCCCTACTTATCACTTTCGGCGTATGCGCGGGAGGGGACAGATCGGCTTGAAAGCGAGAGGATATCAAGTTCTTCCCTTCCGCTGTCCAGGCCTTTTTCTTGATGGGTGTCTTGGGAGGGTCCGGGAGGCGGACGGTGAAGCTTCTTTCGAAGGGGCACTCGGTCTTCTCAAAAAGGAGAACCTTATCCAGAACATCTCGTAAAAGTACTGCACGTTGGGCGTCATCGGGATCGGTGACAGGCACCTCGATTCTCCAGTACTGGGGCCGTCGTATCTGCAGCACAAAGCGGCTATTGTCCTCGTTGATACACCAACATTGACTTCTGGGGAGGATGGGTTGCAGAGCAGAGCCGCAGCTGAGGAAAGCGACAGATCCCGGCGCACGGTAAATTCGAAAGGCACCTTGGGTAAGGGTTAGTTAGAGACGAATCTTGCCAGCCATTCTGGATATCAGAATGAACAACACCTACCAGCAGCGATGGTTCTCTCCAGCCGCGAGGAAGGAGACAAAGAACCGGGCGGCGTGTCGTTGTCGGAGGGCGCTCGTAAGAACGTGGTAAAATCATGCCGGCTCGAGGTGAAAGAAATGATCCTGACGAACGGATGATTGTACAGAGTTTCAACGAGGTCTCCCGATCTGGACACGACAATATGCGGAGAGGAGACAGAGGGCTCCGAATTGGAAGGCTGTGTAGACGTCGAGGGAGATACGGGAGCGGTCACGACGCGACGAGGCCGAGAGATATCTGGCCCATGGGAGATGACTCCAGGGGAATCCATAATTGAGAAGACATATACAATACAGCGGTGTTGTAGGTATGCGAATGCGCAATCTATACGCCTCCAGGTACCATGACGAAAAGCTGGATCAACTCGGGAGCAGTCTCATGCCCCAGCTGGCACTTGTCGAGCGCAAATGCACGGATTCCCTAACCAGAAGAGCGATTTGCTTTGTTCGCTCTTGACGAGACCATTGACCGGCCAGTTGTCCGACGGGTTTGTATGACACCTGAGACTTACTGGCCGCGTCAATGGTGAGTCACAATGGAGTATGAGGTCGTGATTGTCTTGGTAGTATTTCGGACAGTGAACGGTGTTCCAAAGGACACAGGTAGCCTATAGGCCTGGCCCCCTGACACATGAGCCTAACACAGGTGGTTCCTAATACCTAGGCACACCGATAGGTACCTGACTGCTCGGCCACACCACCTATTACATGCCACCAGCGGCGACGGTGCCCATGGTTAGTGGCCGAGCAATGAGGTAGACCCAGCAATATCCTGCCTTAGCGTAGGTGGTTCTGTGCTTCGTGCTCCGGCGGGTCCGCACATTGCATTTTGACAGGTAAGATCGGCACTAGAGAACTACCTACCTACCGGCACCCAACTTCTAGCGTACCGTAGCAGTCCCGCTCCATACAACGGCCATAGTCATCCGTACTTGGTACCGATACACTGCAACGACGTGCACTAACAACATTGCATTGGTTAGGCCAGGTGGCGGAGTGGTTAACGCGGTAGACTAGAAGCACCTATGAACTAAATAGGAGTCTCTAAGATATCTACTTCCTTCGGGAGCGTCTGTTCGAATCAGGCCCTGGTCGAAATACATCTCTTTTTTCTCGGTTGTCATCTTCTTCTGTCTTGTATTCTTTTTCAAGTACATTATGTAGAACCTTTTGAGGTTAGGTACGCGGCCAGCACACATTACAATCGGCTGCTTTTCAGACGGATCACATTTCACCTTCCTTTATTACTACCGGGCCCCGCTGAACCCCTCGGCCTCACAATCGATAAGCAGAAGAGCCCAAATACCTCTAGGTAGCTAACAGGGGGCTATACTTGGTACCTAGGGTCTACACTAGGTAGGTGTAGTCACTTACATAATCGTCCTTGTGAGCACAGCATTACCGTACTTCCAGGATGGCGCGCTCCTAACATCGCCTGCTGAAAACATATTCGACGTTGAGGTATTTGACTCCTTCACCACCTACTATCTCTAACCCGCGTATATGCACACGCGTGCCAAAAATCACACATCTGGGTTTCCCGAAACGTAAGGCACCACCTTCGGCCGTGCCAAGGTCGAGATAATAAAGCATATTGCTATGAAAACAACATGGCCGAGCTCGTCGAAGACAAAGTGAGGAAGGCTTTTGATCTTTCCAACTTCGATATAAATGCTGTCCTGCGCGGAGCCCAACTTACACTAGTCGGTGGTACGCCTCTTGAGTCTCCCTATCTATCTCACCTCTGCTTTCATTCGTTCTATCACGAAACCTAAGCCGTCGTAAACACCCAGGAACTGATCCGACAGCAGCTCATAGAGCCTTGCAAAATCCTGCCTTATTCAACAATGCCCATTACAAGCAGGCCGTCATTGCCGTTGGTGTTGGCATCGCCATTCGGCTGGCTTTTGCTGTCCCGGTGCGCCATGCCTACTCCCAACTTGCCTCAGCTTCGCAACGCTCATAACTTTCCAGGTCGTAGGCATTAAGCTCTCCCTACACATATTCTCATATATCGTTGAGCTTGATCGAGCCAGCTGGCACGAACACCTCGTCAGTGGCCTCGATCTCATTGCTAACCACGTGCTCCAAATCCCATTGTTTCTCATGACATTGATGCGATACATGACCCCGGCGTTAGACGATATGTATGTATCACTCTAATCTCTGAGGCTGTCGGCTACCTGGATAGGTCAGTAGTCTCTAACTTCATACCCGCAGGTTTATGGATTCCTTACATTGGGTGGATATCACCTATGTGTCGAAGCACAAACATGAAAACCCCGATGACCTTCGGGACATGTACTATCCGAATCTCCGCCAATATAAGCACAAGGACGGAAGAACACATCCAAAAAGCTCTAAAGGCGACTTGCTCATGAGTTTTATGTTGCGATTCTACCGCAAGGCCTACATCTCATTAGCCATCATCGTGCTGTCCTACATTCCCTACATCGGCAAGCTAGTCCTGCCCGCAGCCAGCTTTTATACATTCAACAAGGCAGTGGGCCTGGGTCCCGCCGCCGTTATCTTCGGTACTGGCATCTTCCTTCCGAAGCGCTACCTTATCATATTTCTGCAGAGCTACTTTGCGTCCCGGAGTCTCGTGCGCGAACTGCTGGAGCCTTATTTCGCGCGCATTCCGATGAACAGTGAACAGAGAAGAAAGTGGTTCCGCAGCCGGGAGGGACTGCTCTTCGGCTTTGGTATTGGCTTTTATATTCTCCTGCGAACACCGTTGCTTGGTGTGCTCATATACGGCATTGCGGAGGCCTCGACAGCGTACCTGATCACAAAGATCACTGATCCGCCGCCCCCGCCTGGGGCCACCGCGCAGCAGCAAGAACAGTTTCTTGCTAGCCAACAAGTGTGGAGAAATAAGCACGAGTTCCTCAACCTCTCGCTTGCTAACCTAGACGCCGTACGGAGTGGACGCTCTGATAATAAAGCTAGACGGAAGGATCTTTAGAGGATTGTGACGGTAACTTGATTGATTAGAGTAACTACTCATCCGAAAAGAGGTACCGGTATCGATGCTGATCGGGAGAGGCTTTGAGTAGGCAGTCAGCGTCTAGACGCTCCACCGCTCATAATAAGATAGAGCAGATATTCGATGTTCAAATACCCCGCAATCCCAGTCTTTGGGAATCAGCGTGTATATCTACCGGTATTACCTATTGTGATCCTTCGCTGCGACATCCGGTCAATCAGTTGTGATTCTTGACACACAGCATTCCGAATGCCGACATCAAGTTTAGCGTTTTATCATCCAACACTAGACTCTGGGAACCGCCGCCAATCACACGCGGCGTGCTTATCTCCAACTCTCAGATAATCCGCCATACCAGACATACCTCATTCTGGTCTGGATACCTATCACCGGCGGTAACCGCCCCGGATTTATGCTCAATGCTCTGGGGGGCATAGCTCGGGGAATAGGTATGCCCATCACTACATCTCTGTCCAGCCATTCGGAAACCCCCCAGGCCGAGGACGAAACGGGCACTAGTAATAGATAAGAAGTCCATGCTAGGATGACGTTTCTCTCATAACATACATTGGTAATGCGATGCGGGGCAACCGATAAAAGTAGGGAAAGTATAGGTTGGGGTCGAAGGCCGGCAATACTGGCTATGGGCGATCGAGGGCCGGATATAAATGGACCGAATTATATAAGTAGGGCCGTGCTATTATGTATCGCTCAGCTTGCTTTTAGAGTCCTGGATAAACCGAACATCGAGTATCACCAATCACGCTTTGGACGACGACTCGAAGTATAACTCTTTGTCAGTTCTACCGTCTGCTATTCGAGATCATGGGGAAAACCGCCATTCGAACCGTGGGCAAGGTCAGCCTGGATACGCCTGCCTCAGAGCAGGCCAACTTGCATGTACGTGTCCCGTTTGTTGGTTTACTATAGTTATAGAGATGGCTTCCGAACTGATTCGCGGCATTGTCTCAGAACCGTTGGCATCCAGATAGTACGTTACGCCCGTACGGGTATGTCATGCGGTATTCTAAGAAGACCTAACTAGTTCCATCTGCGGGCACGATTAAGGATGGCGAGACTGTTAAGATCGAGTGTGTGGATTGGTATGGCTCGCTAGTCCCCTCCTGCGTTGTGCCTGGTGTTTAGTCGTCTTTATTCTCTGGCTTACTATTCGGTGTCTAGGACGGGTGGCCAAATCGGCAACAATGACAGCGCGGATGATATTCGGAATGTCGACCTGACGCGCATACATTACCTGACAGGCCCATTTGAGGTCGAAGGTGCACAGCCCGGCGACCTTTTGCTCGTGGAAATCATGGATGTCCAGGTTTGTGCCCATCTTCTTTTCTCCCTCCACTCCTTTTCCTTTACTCGTTAAGGGGAAGAAACGAAGAGGGAGGAGAGGAGAGGAAATGAAGGAACACCAGGTATTCGCCTTGTTTTAGGATTTGGGAGAAAGGGTTACCATAGGTAATATTCAGGCAACGCCTTACCCGGGCGTGTGAGGGAGATCCTCCAGTGAGCAGATACAGCGTGACACGCCGCCATTGCCCCAGCAAGTCACCATGTACTGACCGAATGTGATCAGCCTTTCCCGGACCAGCCATGGGGATTCACGGGGATTTTCGACAAATCCAACGGAGGTGGCTTCCTTGATGAGATATACCCTTCAGCCGCGAAAGCGATCTGGGACTTCGAAGGCATCTTCTGCACTTCGAGGCACATCCCTCATGTCAAGTTCTCCGGTCTGATCCACCCTGGTATCCTCGGTTGCGCACCCTCCGCAGAAGTCCTCGCCACATGGAATAAAAGGGAGGCGGAGCTCATTGCGGCGAACAAGCTTGAGAGACAGGTTGCGTTACCCCCAGAACCTGTGAATGTCCATGCGGGAGTAGCAGACGCAGATCTCAAAGCCAAGATTGGGCGAGAGGGAGCACGGACTGGTAAGTTCTGTCGTTCATCAATTCCTTACCTCCTTTTTATTTATTCTCGAGTTGGAGTGAGTATGTTTTGGGACGAGGGGGCGGCTCTATGGTGTCCTAAACACCCTGTACGGTCATTGAGACTTCAAGTTTGACTAAATTCTTTGATATTTCACAGTCCCGGGCCGACCAGAACACGGAGGCAATTGCGATATCAAAAATCTCAGCCGCGGAAGCAAAGTCTATCTCCCTGTTCATGTACCCGGTGCCAAGTTCAGCGTGGGTGACTTGCATTTCTCCCGTAAGTTCCCCCTCCCTACCGGACATCCTCAGCCTCTGGATTCCGGTAGTTGTAAAATCCCAATCTCACATGGGAAATAGAGGGCGATGGCGAGATCTCATTCTGCGGCGCTATCGAAATGGCGGGTGTCATCACCATCAACTTCAAAGTCATCAAGAATGGCATGGCCGATCTGGGGCTCAAGTCACCCATCTATATACCTGGGCCTGTCGAACCACAGTTTGGACCGGGGCGGTATATCTACTTTGAAGGGTTCTCGGTTGATGAACACGGCAAACAGCATTACAGTGAGTCTGGTCCCTTTCTGTGATTCGCCTGTGGTAGTGGCCTCACTGCAGCGAATCACCCCCTGCGAATCCTGATCTCCTTGCATAGAGGCTAATCGTCATGGTGATAGTGGACGTGGCGGTCGCATACCGACAAACCAGTCTGCGTAGGTACTCCGTAATGTTTCATCTACTCACCTCAACAGGTCAAGGTGAGATGCTGCAGAGCGGTGAGTAGGCTAACGACGTTATAGGCTGCATCGAGTATCTCCGTCGGTTCGGGTATAGTGACTACCAGTCTTATTTGCTCATGTCATGTGCGCCCATCCAGGGCCATGTGGCCGGCGTAGTCGACATTCCCAACGCGTGCACAACACTAGGGCTGCCAATGGATATATTCGACTTTGACATCTCGCCCTCGGGGCCGGCCAAGAAGCTTGATATGGGCGCTTGTGCCTTCGAGACAGGCGTGGCTGAGGGCAAGGTCACCGCCGGTGGACGAAATAGCGAACACAGCTTTGGTGGAGGAATTACGTATAAGGATCACGCTGTATGAGCAG
Source organism: Xylariaceae sp. X802 (assembly GCA_028637635.1). Lineage (NCBI taxonomy): Eukaryota > Fungi > Ascomycota > Sordariomycetes > Xylariales > Xylariaceae > Xylariaceae sp. X802. The sequence goes on along the minus strand of JAJFDH010000012.1, from coordinate 624,551 downwards.
TCTCTGGTGGCAAAGTTCCTACGAGACTCGTCGCTCGTTCGCTATCTATGTGGTGTAATATGCAACTACGCCGTCCATGCCTGTTTCACAACTACGTACGGTCTGTACATGCATGCCGCCGAGTCATCCTGTTCAAGTGACTCCTTAGAGAGGAAGCGTACTGTAGCAGTATAGCTGGGCAGTTACTTAATCAACGTTGGTTCTTCATTTCCTGATAGTTCCATATGCAGGGTCCTTACCACTGTACAACCGACTCCCGTGTCCGGCCCAGAATCCGGCCCAACGGACTTGTGGGAAGTGTAAGCATAACAACTTCAAAAGGCCGGTAATAAACAGTAGTCCCGTCCCGCATGGGTCAAGGGTCAAAGCAGCAGATCCGGTGGCAAAGAACTACCTGGGTAGTTATGTATCTCGATAGTTACCTCACGGCTGGTACGTCAGCATTCCACCAACATACAGACTACAACAACCATACATACGTCCGTAGATTCCAACCAGTTACCACTCAGGATGGAACCCGTCACCGAATCCTCACCGACTTCTTAGACCCGCGAAGCTTGATGGGAAGTTCTCGCCTGGGCAAAGTGAAGAAAGGATGAGAGACCGTTCAGCTGGAAGGGAAAGTCGAGTGTCGGGCTGAACTAGTGTAGAAGTTGAGACTGCCTAACACAGCCATACATGTGCTTGGCACGGCAGGGAGCTGTAGGAGGCCCAATTGGTATGGAGTTATAGACTCTGCCTGGAATGGGCGACGTATGGAAGCCCGGCCGTGTAACCTGTAACCAATGATGAATGACGTGTCTTTGCCATCGTAGGCTTTTGGTCGAGCGTCATGCACTCTTCCAGCCGGCTTATACGGGACCTGTGCGGGTTACATGGTAGACTCGTTATCAAGTACGAAGTAGTCCGTATTGGCCGCTCAATGCCATCATGCCAGATGGATATATGGTTGAACGTGCGATGTTGTTCGTATGTAGTTACTGCAGCACGGGAATAGATAGAAGAGTATCAGTGCGCCTGGAGGCTATAAGTAATAACAGTGTAGCCCGAGGTAGAAGAAAAGGGCGAGGTTAGGAGTTTAATTGCTACCGGTAGTCCGTACTTAGGTAACTACTCACTTTGTACATCGGTATAGCTACAGTGCTAGATAGCTAGATTGTGCACTGTATTTTGACATACCGTTATAGTCCGTTGCACGCTATCATGGCTCCTACGCTAGATACCCGCGCTTCCGTGATTGGCCTGTTGCCGTTCCAAGGTTAGGTCATGACGGATCCCCCGCACTCCGTCGATCTGGAATTCTGTGCTACCCACCCTGCCACTTACCAGGTACCTAAGGCATGTACCTAATATCACTGCTGTATGGACGACTTCGTACGGCGTGGTTAACTGCCATAGTTTTCCCGTAGTTCCCGTAGTTGATGCACTGCCAACAGCGCGACGCAAGGAGGCAGGTACGAGTGCAGCGCGTAGCAGTCATAGTGCGCATTGCCTACACCAACAAGTACCCAAGTACACCTATAGGGGAGGTTCCCGTTTCCAGTTAGAGAGGCTTGTATGGCCTAGCATGGCATAGCATGGTTTTACTGCCTGGCTGCACACTACCGGTACGCTACACTGTAGATAGGTAGCGCCCGCCTTAGTTCTTGGGGGTTAGTCTAACACTATCGAGTGCTGGTAGGTAGGCAGGTTCTGGGTAGTATTTTGAATGCTCTAGGTAACTACCTACCTGGTAGGTATCCGACTATGCTACTCTCTTAACAAAGGAGCGTTACTGAACTATGCTGAAATAAAAGAACTCTGGACAATTGAAAACAATGCTCTAGCTCTGTTCTATAAAGCGTCATTGCTCCTCTACTCGCTCTATATACTTGCTGTGGCTGCCTTGACATTGGAGGTAACAACGGACTGCAATTTCAACGGTGTAAGATTAGGCAACTTATTAGGAAGTATAATGCATGTGCCACTGCTAACGTCTCTCGTTCGTAGTTCGTAGTTGGGCATGTCCATCCAGAATACGTCGGTAGAATGTGCCGAAAGTAGGTACCTAACCACATCTAACCGACACTACCAGCCTACACAACTATCTATATCTACCGCCTGACTAAACGAACGTACGTTATATATGCTCTGCCCATGTTGACTTCGCTTCCCAAGGCCATCCTACCTGAGCATATGGATCCGTACATTTGGCCTCTCTTCCATTGATTGTGGCCTTCGAAGCACAGCGAATTGTCGGCATGGTAACTGACTGAGCTATCTACTGCGTCCATCACTTGCTCTCCGGTCAACCGTTCTATAGTCTGTACCCACTGTCTACAACGGGCGACTTTCACAGGCATCCTCGACTGAGGTACGATAGCTTTTCATCTTCCAGCGAGCCGACTCGTCTCCTGTACATGTCCTCTGCTTCTACCGGTACACATCTTGTCTCACCGTTCATCAAGGCAAACCCCAACCCCAACCCCACCTCCTGGTTCGACTCTTACCCGCTCTCATTTTCGTCAGGACTCCCGTTTTCCGCGGGCCATCTTATACGTACCACCAGTGTGTTCGGTCTACTCCTACGCCCCCTCCCCTCAGCCGACATCAAAAACGGCTTCCGCACCTGCAACTCAGGGGCTTTCGGTTCATAGTTATATGAGAAAGATAATGCAAATGAGACACTAAAGATCATATTATTTACTGTCGTTCGCCCACTCTCAGCTGCGACACCGTAGTTCTATATGGGGAAAATGGATAACTTCTTCGGTGGTCAGCTTTCCGAGGAGGATTTGCAGCGGCGGCATTCTCAGCAGCGCCTTCAGAGACGTCAGCGGCGGCAAGAGCAACAGCAACAACAACAGCAACAACAGAAACAGCAGCAGCAGCAGCAGCAGCAACGACAGCAATCTCAATACGGAACGGTTCCCGGGGTCCCTTCTGCGAATCCGGACGCAACCATGGCTGAGGCTGAGCCCTTCGACGACATTGTTCGAAATAACTCGGATGAGCTCCGCTCCAGAGGTTTACCACACCAACAATTCTCACCTCGGATAGCGCTGACTGATGCCGAGCGGCGCGGGTCCGTGTTAGAATTTGGTGATGCCGATAATCTATACAGTGATTATCGGCTTGGTACTATGCCCAACTCCCCAACGGATCCTCAGGATGCCGGGTTTTCGTCTGTCCGCACCAATATATCCATGCCAGAAGCAGCTTCCGCTTTTACTACCCAATCAATGCTCCCGGACGGGTTTTCCAGCGTATCGCCGGAGGTCATGGGCAGCATGATTGCTTTTTCCAACATGAACATGGGTCGGATGGATATGGGCCAGATGGCCATCTTCTCGCCCTCGGCCATGCGTAACACATACCCCCCAGTTGATGACCTGCCTCCAGACTTCAACATGGGGATGCATGATGAGAATGCCATGGACTGCGAACCCAGCCGAAGCGATCCGGTCCCCACGGGCAGCAGTGACACGAACATGATGAATGTGCCGCCGCGATTCCCATCGTCTATTCAGTCCTCTCCGCAACAAGGCACTGTTGGGATTGATGAAATAAGCAGCTACCGATCCGATGTCTCACCTCAATCATCCACCCAAGTGCCTACTGAAACTCTGGTATCGACAACGCCAAGCTACCAGACACCGCAGACCAACGCGGTCGGGATGGCACTGGACGAATTCCCTCCGCGACAGCAGCCAGACGAGGATTTGGCTATAGGGCCTCAGCCTGCCGTCCAGCAAACCGTTTATTCAAAGAGCGGCTTCGACATGCTGGGGGCGCTGCGACGGGTGGCCACAAGGAAGAACCCGCAGGTCAACTTGGGGGCTGTCGATCTGTCTTGTGCATTCGTCGTCTGCGACATGACGCAAAATGATTGCCCTATCATATATGCGTCGGATAACTTTCAAAACCTCACTGGATACAGCAGACACGATATCGTGGGTCATAATTGCCGGTTTTTGCAATCCCCGGACGGCATCGTCGAAGCGGGAAGTAAGAGAGAATTTGTCGACAATGGTGCAGTATACAATTTGAAAGTCAAGATAGCAGAGTGCAAGGAGGTCCAGCAGAGCTTGATCAACTATCGGAAAGGCGGCAAACCGTTCTTAAACTTGCTGACTATGATCCCTATCCCTTGGAACAATCCGGACGACTTCAGGTACATTATCGGCTTCCAGATTGACCTGGTTGAATGTCCGGATGCCATTGCCTCCCAGGGACAGGGCCCAATGGAAGTCGACTACAAGAAAGGCGAGAATATAGGCCAATACATCTGGACACCCCCGCAATCTAGTCATTGGGAGCCCGAAAATGGCCAGACGCTCGGGGTGGACGATGTTTCGACTCTTCTGCAAAAGTACAACCCCAGGGGCGATGTTTCGGACTGGCATAAACAATCTTGGGATAAGATGCTGCTGGAAAATGCCGATGATGTTGTTCATGTGCTGTCTCTAAAGGGATTGTTCCTTTACCTCTCGCCTTCCTGTAAGCGGGTACTGGAGTACGATGCCGCTGAACTCATGGGAAGTTCCATATCGTCAATTTGCCACCCATCCGATATCGTGCCTCTGACGCGGGAGCTCAAGGACACCACCTCTGGAAACCCCGTCAACGTGGTGTTTCGCATACGGAGGAAGCAGGGAGGCTACACTTGGTTCGAAAGCCACGGCTCCCTCTTCGTGGAACAAGGCAAGGGCCGAAAATGCATCATCTTGATAGGCCGCAAGCGACCTGTCTTCGTCCTCAGCCGACGAGAAGTCGAATCGAAAGGAGGCATTGGAGATGGAGAGCTCTGGACAAAACTGTCCACTTCTGGCATGTTCCTCTTCGTTTCCGCCAATGTACGGTCACTTCTGGATCTGCAACCCGAAAGTCTAGTGGGCACAAGTATACAGGAGCTGATGCGCAAGGAATCGCGGGCCGAATTTGGTCGATCTATCGAAAAGGCCCGCAGAGGGCAGGTCGTTGCGTGTAAGCATGAAGTGCAAAACCGGCGCGGTCAAGTGCTTCAGGCGCAGACGACCTTGTATCCAGGCGATACAACCGATGGACAGAAGCCCACTTTCCTCTTAGCCCAAACGAAACTACTCAAGGCGTCTTCTCTCGCAAGTAGAGTAAGCCAGACAACAAGTCAGCCTGCGGGTGGGACTGGAACAACGGGACATGCCACCGGCCCCCAAGGCAATCAATTAGCGGATGAGCAACACCCCAGCGGTGCTGGTGCTGGCGGGGATGCCGAACACCAGGACGAAGTTGACGACAACATATTTGATGAGCTCAAGACAACACGGTGCACAAGTTGGCAATACGAACTGCGCCAGATGGAGAAAATGAACCGTGTTCTGGCCGAAGAACTCCAAGGGCTTCTGACAAGTAAAAAGAAGCGTAAGCGAAGGAAGGGAGTTGGCAACGTGATCAGAGACTGTGCCAATTGCCACACCCGCAACACACCCGAGTGGCGAAGAGGCCCAAGCGGTCAAAGGGATCTGTGTAATAGTTGTGGCCTTAGGTGGGCAAAACAGGTCAGTATTCCACACCACCTAGCTCTCGAACGCCGAGCACTAATTGCCACATTTAAAGACGGGCAAAGTCTCCCCACGAAATTCGTCTCGCGGGGGCGGCGATACGTCTAGTAAGAAATCTACCTCGCCAATCCACGCGTCCCCACTGCACCAAGTGAGTGAGGCGCACGAGCACGAGGGCCCTTCCGATTCACAATCTAGCAGCGCGGAAACCACTCCCATTCACGCCAAAGGACCCTCGTTGCCGTTATCTAGTCAGCCTCTGCTAGGAGACGATGGCGCCGGTAACGAGATGACGGCCATCCAAGAGGAGCAGGAGGCCTCATAGACGAGGGCCTGTTTGTACACCCTCCAACCCATGGCCGTTCCTACTGTAATTGATCTCTCGGCATTCTTATTAGATGAGATATACGGCTTGTCGTTATACTTGCTCCACATACCCATTTGCCTTCTCGGAAGTGTTTCCGGCTCTGATAGATTGGCACATGGTCCCTGTTCGAGATACCTATTTCCTGGGTTTGGTCCTTCTGAGGTCTGAGAAAAAAAAAGCAGGCGGCGGGGTGGTAAGGGAATGGTGACGACGGTGTCTACAGGGTCCTTGTTTACGCAAATGTCTGATACTTCTCTACCAGACCTCACGACTTGGTAAGACCGGTCAGTTATCAGCAGAATATTGTTTTACTCATTATGATGTACGAAGGAGATTATTACAATTAGATGTCCTTCTTCCCTTTCGGTTGGGCGCGGTGATTAATCATCGTATGGTATGGGAGCAGATCATCTGGTGATATTCCTCCCTGAGACCATGTAAAGCCCCGAGTGGGTTTTTATGATCTAGCACTGCAACTAGGATTATATTCCATGCTAGATCTTTGCCGTTATCTAGAGTATGACCGGTTTTCTTGTCTGGTAGTCGATTCATTTTCGGTCAATTGGACGTGATATGTATATGTAGTAAACTGCACTTATAATTTGCTGGCCCTGCAAGGTAGTGGGTTGTTCAGGCGACACGGTTGGCTTAATGGTTTCTATGTGGTGGGTATGGAATAAGGAATAGGTCTCAGAAAACGAGGTTACGAACCCGGCGTTTGAATTGAGACTCTATTTATCTTATCTAGGTTAGTATCTCGCTGTGCGGGTTCATTGAGTGAGTAAGTGAGCAAGTGCGGGCATGCGGTGTGCTTGAGATTGGGTTGGGGAGGAGGTAGGACGTGAAACCGAATATCTTAAGTCGAGATCTGCTGGATCTCTTCTTACCGCCTTATTTACTGTGACCGAGACTTTGCTTCCAAACTCTTGGCGTGCGTTGTATAGTGAATCATAAGTGCCGTCGGGTTCTCAGTGTTTGATCTCGATGTCTTTAAATGGGCCGCGTGACTGACTTGTCAACTGGCAGGCTCTATAGCCTGGCACTTCATTATGAGAGCCTGTCATACGCCAGCTTTACCGTTTGAAAGCTGTGAAGTGATTAACGGAGGGGCTACTGTGGTGTATTCCATCACACCAAAGACTGCCTCTCCCTCTATTGAATGTCGTTGAGTAGACAGCACACATGATACTATTACCTTATAATTATCAGTCTGTATCCTTGATTTCCGTAACGTCCGAGTGACCAGTCAGGCGAGCATGCTGCGCCACTCCCGCCTCACCCTGGAGGATCTGATGGCAATGGTTGCAGACGACGACGAAATCGCTAACACTAGTATAATAATGTCGATCGCGCAGGACCTTGCAGACGTCCTGGGCATGCCGGGTGATACGATCGTTCCCTGCAATGTCCCAACGTGCCACATCGAACTCTACCATGTGCATCCCTCCCTCGATAGCCGCCTCGACGACGCGGTCGTACTATCTTGGAGTTAGCGGTCTACTCTTGCCAAGGCCGGCTCAGAGGCACCGTTTTTGGACTCACGTGTACGCCCGAATAGATGAGGACGCAGAATTCCTTGTAGCCTCGCTGCTCGCCGAATTGGTACGCCTTGCCTGATTTGACATCGACACTGTGGATCTCGATGCGAAAAACTTCGGATAGAATGCTGAGCTCGATGCCGCCTCCCCACATGCCGCCGAGTATTCGTTCGCAATATTTGTTGGGACCGGCCCCTAAAAATTCGGCGTTAAAGGCAATAGGATTACCGAGGATTGTTTTGACGACCATGTGTCGAAGAATATCCGGCGTGTAGTTTGCGGCGGGCGGTCCATCGACTGGTGCCAGCCCACCCAGAGCACCGGCCACGGCGGTGAACATGCAGTCTCCATCATCGGGCATCACACGAAGAACTGGTTTTGCCAGGCGGAATTAGAACACACACAGCAATACTCAAGAGGAGGTCATGGAAGCCCGGCATTTGACTGCCATGCGTAGCAGGAAGTGCGCCTCACTACGTACCCAGATTAGTGCGGGATTCGGGCATTTCCACCTTGACGTCTTCTCCGGATCCGTAGGCTAGATCCGCAGCTAATGGGGCGCTCGGAGCTGAGACGAAGTCTGCAGCAGCAAAAGCCGCGGCCTTTTCGGAAGCGATCGGCTCCGGCCGTTGACCATCGGAGCTTTCGAGGGGAATGACGGTAAGGTTCTCTCTTTGAAGTCCGAGCGCCCGAACTCCAAGATGCGACTGATCGGCGGCCAGGGTCTGCAGTGGCCACCCGAACTTGACGACAATGGCATGAGAACCGGTCTTAGCCTCCAAAGCGACTGTGAGGTCGGCTACCGTGGCGTCCTCAGCAAGCTCGAGAGACCCACCTCCTTTGGGGCCTCGAAAGCGAATTCTCATTTTCCGGTCTTAGACGGGTGACAAGCGAGAATAAAGCAGTTCGGTATGGAGGCGGTGGCGGCTGCTGCTGCTACTATTATTCTTTGTTACAAGGTTGCGGAAACTAGGGCAATCTGGCCTGGCGCGGGGAAGGGGGCGATGAAGAACAACGAGAAAGGAAGAAACAATCAAGTAAAGAAGTAGAGTAGCTTGCTAAGTCCGCAGAATCACAGCGCTGCGAGGGAACAGTCGTGGCAAAACGACACAGCGGCTTGTGAACCGGCTTCGCATTGTGCTTAGATATGGGTACGGGGCAAAGCTGGGGTTTCTAGAGGCTTCTAGGGGGGCAGATGGGAATGTCGTCGACGGGATGCGCTGGGCCGTAGTGGCCTACATGGCGTGTACGCTCAGGCACACAAGAGCTGACGTCGCGGCTCCATCAATATACTTGGGCTGCCCTAAAATTCAGCAAAGGCTGCGGCAGACGCAGTTGCTGTCACAGATGAACCCAGATGATTCACACAATGGATAGGCGGTTGGGAACAAGAGGAAACTTGAGAGGGATAACTTAAGGAAAAGAAAGGGCTGACTGACAACAGCCCGACCGATGCGCGAACGCAATCGGGACGTTAGCGCGTTCATCGGGCCGCTACGAGATGTCGGATATCTGACGGCCCGCCACATTCTATTGTAGAATTACTAAAAGGTCCCTCACTATAAAGTACGGTGTAAGTATGGGCGTACGTTCGTAGCCACTATGCTTCATTACTATAAGTAGATACTGGTATTAGAGACCAGGCCGTGAAAGCGTGAGCGGAATGGGCCGGCATGCCGCCGCCATTAGAGCCGTCATATGGACAAAGACGAAGAGCCGATCATCACCAGACTTGAAGTACCAGGGCGGTGAGCGGGCATGATCGTTTTTTCTTGTCGATGAACAACGTACCAGGTCGCTGGCAAGATACGTACGTAACTAACCTGGCAGTTAAAAACTTGTACTTGGTCAATACAGGTTGTACTTTATCAGGGTGTTGCCCGTGGTAAGACGATCCATCGGTCACGCAACAGGCGGCAGCAGCAACAGTGTCAAGCCAAAGTCTCAGCATAATACCGACTAACCTGACAATTTTGCACACAAAACTGCCGCAGCCGCCGACACCCTTCTAGTCATCTCAAAAGGATGATTACAACCCAAGCCTGGGTTGACTAGAATCCTTATTATCTAAGCCATGGTGCATGTAGCACGCTGTACCGATCCGACCCGCCAATGAACGCCATGAACCATAGCCAAGAACATAGGTGCAATACATCCGTCATCACCTTTACTTATTCTCTTCGCCAATTACGCCGGAACCAGCCATAGCCCAAGTTAATGCAAGGCCGCATCGATGTTCTTGTCCCTAATGTTCCATCCGTCGTAGCTTGCCCTAAGCGCGTCTGCTTCATTCTGTATGCTCTGGACCCATCCTAAGAGCGATTTAGCAGCTGAGTCTATCTGTTGTTGTTTCCCCCACTCGGCGGCTTGTCGATCCAAAGCAAGCCGCTTTTCCTCTTCCTTCTTGCGCATCTCGTCTCTTGCCTTGCGCTTCGCTCGACGATCTTGCACCTCACGCGCCCGATCGGCGAGATAGCGGAGGCTGTGTCCGAGGCCTGCGCTTTCCCTAGAGACGCCGGGGTGCGCTCGGTCAAGCGGTGGCTGCGTGAAGAAGAGGATATTGCCCGCCTCATCCCGTAGGAATTGCTCGCGGACATCGTTGGGGATGCTAGCGTTTGTCGCACTGTCTAGCTTGTATACTTCGATGGGGCGTGGCGGATTGTACGCATTGGCTTGCATGTGGGCGCCGGGGCTAGGCACTGGCACGATCGAGGTGCGGGCAGGCGATGGTGCCAGACGCTGCGATGGGTCGTAGGGCATAATCGGGTTGGCCATCTGGTGGGGATGATGGGGTTGAGGAGGCAAGGGCACGGGAGTGGGATTGTACTGTGACGATGGGTATCCATTGAAGGCTGGGGTGTGGTGCGCTTGGTGCGCTTGGTGCGCTTGGTGCGATGGATGCGGCTGGTACTGCGGAACTGGCGCTGGCATCTGTGGCGGCGGCACATGCGTCGGCTGGAATGTGTGAGTGCCGTATTGTGGGACGGGAACCGGGGTCGCATTGGGGCGCGGCGTGAAATGACCCGCATAGCCAGGCGCGGCATGGCCGGTCGTAGGTGGTTGAGCGGGCAGAGCTGAGTAGTGGCCCGTGTTGCCCATGCTGATGTCCCCTTGGCCATCTACAGGACGGCCGGCCGGCATCATGGATGGTCGGCGGATCGGCTCAATATGCACTGGAATAAGAGGTGTAGGCTCGGGTGGCGGAGATTCCTGCAATTGAAGACCATATGTAGCATGTCAGTGTTGGTTCCGGAGTCCTGGACGGAGATAATCGATAAGAGCAACCAAGATCAGTTGAAGACGGTGCGAATGATCACCTAGATCCAGCAACCCGAATTATTGCACACCCCCATTACTTGCTGCTTATCGGGGGCAGATAAGAGCAACCGCTCTCCGTTATCTACCACCTTAATAAATGAAGGATTTCGTGTAGGTAGACCACGTACAATCCGCCCAAAGCCAATAATGCAAAACAGATGCCAATGCCGAGGACGGGTGAAGAAAGCGAGAGGTGGACAGGACGGGGAACGGCAGGAAACGGAGCAAGAAAGAAGGAAGAGCAAAAACCGGGTATGTTACTTACGTTAGACTCCCTCTCTCGGCAATGCACGGCTCCAACGAGAGGCGGCGCATTTGGAGCTCCCCATGTCGGCTTGGGAAGCGGATCTGTGGGTTTCGCATCGTAGCGAAGAAGATGTTTGATGGGGCTTGGACTCTTCTTAAGTACCCGAGGCACGTCGAACAAGTCCATTTCATAATTCTTTTCACGGACCTCGTCCGGCAGACAGTTTGCCCACGTCTTGATCTTGCTCAGCTTATGGTTCTCTTCATTGTACCGTGATTTGCAGACATAAACCTCTTTGTCCCTAGGAAACCCACGGGGTCTACCTTTATCGTAGCGTGCCAAAGACATGACGAAGCACCGTTCTACCACTTCATCGATCCGGTGATCACGATATTGCCCCGTCCTGACCACCTCGTTCTCCAGGAAATGCTTGTCATGACGGTGAACCGTCTGCTCTGGTCGGTAGTACCAGCAGACATTCACCCATTGCTGCCCCTGACGGTCCTGCCAAGTCCGGTAGATTTGGGCGATGATGGGTTTTGTCAGATCGTTCGCGTTGGTTACGTGAACCCAATCACCTAGGCCAGCCCGGTCAGCCACTAATCCCGCACACTTGGGAGACATGGAATAGAAAAAGAAATGAATTGCTAACCGACTCGCCAGATTTCCCCCTTATGATGGATCTCCGTCACGGGTCGCCGGCCGTTCTCGTCCTCGAATTCGCTGTCTGGTCGCGTCTTATCCATTTCGGCAAGCTCGTGTGCATGGTTCTGCAACTGCACAGCATCCTTGTACAGCTGGCTCGTCTCTATATTATACTCCTTGGCATTTTCGAACATCGCATCGATATCACGCATGACCTGATCTACACTCTGATACTTCTTCCTCTTATACTTTCTTTTAATGATGTCAAGGGCTATCGGGTTCGCGATGGTGGTATAGTAGTCGGGGTTACTCGATTTATCGGGTAGTTTCTCAAAGGGGTAAATTAAGAGATCCCCATTCGGGTGTTTTAGCTTGCGAAGGCTCTGGAGTAGGCTGTAGATTCGTGCCTCGAGTGGCGTGAACACCTTAGGGGGGCGGCCACGCCTGTTTGCCGACTCGCCGGGTCGTAGTTCAGTTTTTCGCCCAGCACGGCCGCCACGTCTTCGACGGCCCCAGCCACTGTCATCATCATCGTCATCATCAGAAGATTCCTCATTGTCTTCATCATCTTCCTCATCACCATCGTCATCGTCATCGTCGTCGTCGCCCATGCCTTCGTCCTCGTGTTCGTCCGGGGAGTCGTCCGCATCAGGTATCTCCCCTAGGTCGGGAAGAACAGCTTCTTCAGGGGTGATGGTCTCGTCATCTATCAACTTCTGCAGTTCCTCCTGAAAGATCTCGCGCAAGCGAATGGCATCCTTGAAAACTTGAGAGGAAGGTCGATTGTAGACTTGGGCATTATGGCTAATGAGGGCGACGTCTCTGACGAACTCGGAAAAACTGGTGTACTGCTTCCGAATCTTCTTGGTCTGTTTATTTGTGGTTGTTAGCTAATCTTTTGCCTTGCTTACGAACTTTATAGCGACATATCTGCTTCCCAACTTACGCGAACTGTGCTGAAGGCAACGGGTTGCTTGATGACTTCGTGGTAATCGGGCAAAAGTCGTCGATTGGGGATGCGCTGAAAGTGAGCTGCGACATTATAGCCACTATGGTGTACAGATATATATCAGCAAGCTATCGCAAAGTCTATGGAGATAGAACCCTCACTCAGAATCCTTATAATTGGTAAGATAGTTAGCAAGGGTCTCGATGACGGTCAACATCTCATTGTCGAGTCGATTTGGCATCTGCTTGTCTTCCGGTTCACCGTCGGCATCCGCGTCTGCGTCTGCATCTGCATCCGCTTCCATTTCCACATCCACTTTTGCGTCTAACTCGGCTTCGGCACTAGATTTGGTGTTGCGGGTTTTTGAATCGCGCTCAGGTTGCATCTTCGGGCCTAGTTGTCCGGCGCGCGTGCCCTCTGGGTCGGCGGTGGTCATATTCGCGTCCTCATGGGCGTCCACACCCACATCAATAGCAATACCGGGTAATATTAATCTGGCTGCAATCGAATTTTGCCCAGCGACAGATTTATCAACACGTGTAGCAGAATCGACCGCCTCAGTAGGCTTGTCTTCCGGAAGTGGAACGGGCATATTGTCGTCGTCGTCGTTGTACGTTCACAAATGATGAGACATTGCTAATTATGGAACTGAGTGTCAGGGGATTTACTGTGGACGCGAACTCTCGGCACGATTTGGAAGTTCAAGCTGGAACCATTGAAGCCCACGTGTAGAATCTAGTCGGTCAATTCAAGAGCCCTTAAAATGATGCTTCAAAAACGGACGATAAAATACCGAACTACGGACTACCTGCTAGGGGGTCCCAAGAGGTAGCTCCTGTACAGTGCGCATGGTACAGTATTTGCCCAGGCTACCCACACTTCGGTTATAGTCCCTCGCAACTTCTACTTATACATATACATATATTATGTAGGTACATTATGTACCTAGTTCGTGCGTGTGTACCTGCCTACACGGTTACCAGCCGTATTCCGTAGGTAAGGCATTCCATACGTACCTCTAATTTTCAGGTGGTAGTTAGGTAACTATACGTACGTGAATACCACTTTATTTCCTACCTACAGGCTACAGTACACTGATACATAGTGCCTTTTCAACGCCGTAGATGATTCAAAACCCGCCGTAGTTGCTGTGTCTTATTACCTACTTCATTCCGGTATCCGTCACGCGGTGTTGTCATCAAAAGTCGACTCAGGCCTATTATTTTCTGCATAGCCCGTGGTTTGGTAACCTTTGTTAAATAAACCTCGGATGTTGACGGACATGCCATCGACCTACCAGTACCTGTACCTACCTACCTCCCTTTCACTAACTTAGGTAACTACAGTAGGTACGGATCGGGCAACTCCAGAATCCCTCCCCTCTTCGATCCCCACCCTCTCTCTCTCTCTGCGTCTTGTGTACAAACCCAGTGTTGACCAACGCCGACAGGTTAACTACCTAAAAGCAACAACCATACAATTGCACCGCACATACCCACACCCAATGACGCCAGTTCACTTTTCTCTATAACATTCTAGATTCCGTTTACCGGTATCCTTCGTTGAACTACCAAAGTAGGTCTATTACCTACTGCCTACCCAACGTTTCCCGACGAGTGATTCTCGGAAATTTTCTACTCCACGAATATGAATTATCTCTCCTGCAACCGCGCGCGTTTCCTACCTACGTCCCATACCTAGCCATTCGACAACCCCCAGTAGGTCACCTCGTCTTTTGTGTTCTCCCTCTTGCCCGACTCTGTCGACTGCCCTCCGCAACCCAACTTGCCCCGATTTTCCATCCATCATTACTCAGCCACCCCAAGATGGTCGAACGGCCTACACCTCACAAGTGCATCCTGATACCTACCTCAAGTTGACCATGCCATAGCCTTCAATTGTCTTGATCCGGCGTCACTTTCGATCCGCAGCCGTTCAGCAGTATTGGCTTGTGCGCTAGTGACAGTCGTTGTCACGGTTCACCTGCAGATTTGTTCCTATCGTTTCCTTCTTTGCTGGTATGGCCATCGGATCGCCATTTATTCGGGCCTTTGCGACGGACCAGGCTTTCTTTTCATAAGATTTCCCACTCCCCCCCTTATCCCTTGATCAGCGCTCAGATCTACCCCCAAGCCTGGTGCTGGCGCTACTCCGTAGCCATCACCAGTAGGCAAGATGAGGGCTTTACCCCAACGACCCGGCCCCGACGGCTCGCGAGTCATCAAGAACCGATCTTCTGTTCCACGTCTAGGGGATCACTTGGTTGCTATAACCGCGCGCGATCACACCATAGCAAAGAGGCAAGTAATATTCAACAATCACACCTATCATCTCTACCGAATCGCCACCCTCTCCATGCCGTTCTTATACCTCATTGATAGTTATCTAATACACAACAGCACCGTCGCGCACGCGGAACCGGACGTATCTGTAACACTGACGAGTAGCAATCTCGACCAGCATACTAAGGCTACGCAGTTTAGTGGCGATTCAGTCCCGGTTCGCACGACCTCTGTGTGCTCTAATGAAGACGTCGTCTTAATCAACAGGCTCGATAAGTCAGTTACCTCTGGGTCATCTTCGCGTTTATCTCCTCTCTCGCATACCCGTCAAGGTTATGAAACACCCCCAACCACACTAAATGGAGATGATTGCTTGATGCCTCCTTTCGACAAGGACACCACGTTCTTATCGTATTCCGCAAATGGCAAGGATTTATCAAGCACCGAGTTCACTCTGTCCCCAACCGATGGCATGAAGAATTCAGTGCCGTCAAAGTCCGCCACCACAACGAAGAATAAGTGCCAGCCACCTACTGTCACAGGCTCGCCCTCCAAAAAGGACGGGCACATATATGGCCTGCCTATGATATCTAGCGCCATGAGCAGGCCATTAGACTCGCTTGAACCTGTGTCTGTCTATGCAACAATCGAGGCTAATTCGACCGGTGAGGTGGTTCCGAACGCCAAATCTTCATACAGCACTGTTGGGTGCTCCTTGGCTACAGAGGCGGCAGCGAAGAACATCTCCCCCCTCACGATTGACCCGGAGGTTTCCAACAAAGCAAAGCCCTTCTGGGATCTCCAGCGGATCTTTGACTTCTATCTCCAAGGAGCAATCACGCCGGCGAAGGCTAAAGAAACGGCCAAGCGGAATGGCTATCCTGATGCCGTCCGCATCCTAGACCGTGCTACACAATTAGGGGGAAACAATCCTTCTCTCCATGCCGCTTCTGTCGTCCTCAAGGCTGCGAAGAAGGGTAGCATTGGCAATTCAGAGGCGCCTCCGAACAGTTCTGCGGTAAACCCCGAGCACCATCGATACGACACCGTACATCGCGAACTTGCCCAAAAATTGTCCACATATAGCGCTGAAGATGATTCCACGGGACCCGCAAGACTTCTCCATATCTTTGTCGATATATCCAACATCCATGTTGGTTTCTGCGATTCCTGGAAGATCTCTCGGAATATTCCAATTCATCATTACATCCGTGCGCCGACCTTTAATTTTAAGGTTCTATGTTCTATCATGGAGCGTAATCGAGCAACTGAGAAGAAGATTCTTGTAGGCTCAGTTGCCAACACCGTCAACAGCCCTGCACAGTGGCCCCACCACTTCGTCGAAGCTCGAGCACGAGGATATAAGATGAATATTCTGAATCGCGTGCAGAAAATGTCGTCCGGCAGGGTTAGGCGAAGGCGCAACGTATCTCCACAAAGAGCCGGTATTGTTGGCGGTGTTGATCTGACTAGCAGTGATGAGTCAACTGTGGATCAGCTTAGAGCTGGCTATGCAACCAGAAATGGTGAGCAGGGAGTCGATGAGCTCCTTCACTTGAACATGATGGACAGCGTCTTAGATCAGATTCGGAAGCCCGGCACTATGGTCCTCGCGACCGGAGACGCCGCCCGAGCCGAGTTTTCCGATGGTTTCCTACAGTATGCCACCCGTGCCTTAGACCAGGGCTGGAACTTGGAGCTGGTAACTTGGAAGAAAGCCATCTCGTCGGCTTGGATGAACCCTAAATTTAGAAATAAGTATGGGCAGCGCTTCCGGATTATATATCTGGATGAATTCCTCGAGGAACTCAATGAAGACCTCTGTCCTTGGCTGGCATGAGGTTGCAGGTTGGATGAGGCTGGATCTGTAATAACGATCCAGCCGTATGCCTCTGGATAGGCGAATTGTGTCGTGGTAACAAACGCGCTCTTCTTCTCTCCAGCTGCCTGATTGTATGCAACCAATCATTTCTGGCGTTTCATCCCAGCTTATTGTTATATCGTGGCCCATGCTGCCGAGTGGGATACCGTTCTGCACTGTATCCATTTCCGTTGGCACCTTGCACATACGGACCTTTACCTCCTTGTGCGGCGCTTCGCAAGACAGTTTTATTCATTTCCACGCGCACGACGGATTTCCCAAGGATATGGCGAGACTTGTGTTCAATATCTACGATAGCTCCTGGCTCTTTTTCTTTCTCCGCACTCATATTTCGAACACGGTTTCGGCACTATTTGCTTCACTCGACGATTTAACGAAATTATCACATTATCATAACGATGACAGATGTACCGGTGGCAGGGGAGGCGCGAGAGTAGTGGTAAATGGTCAATTGCCATGCTCTCTTGTCTGTGCATGCCAGTGCTCGGCTAGCCGGTGGGTGGCATCGTATAACTCTGCATTAACTCTATCGGATCAGGGCCGCCTTGGGGAGTGAAGCATTCAGTTCACATGATACCCATGTTGCACCGCAGAGGGAAGAAGGTTCGTGCGTTGGTTTTTTACCCAGTACTATTGTGCTTGCGTGCGGAATAGGAGTTTTCAAGCTAAGCTGGTCGGCTTTCCCAGCGGAAAGCACAGCTTGAGAACAGTGGAATAGAGAGGCGAAGGCCTTGGGGTCATGCATGACATGTTGCATACCGAGTATCGTATCTCTTAGATATGAAACGCACACGCGCTGGCTCCCGCGTACATCCTCAATATACATATTGTTACTGTTAAACAGCTTGGGATTCCTCCGGCTTCTTGAATTTAAGCCGAGAGACACGGCAACTTAACAAGGGTTCAGCTTTCGAAACAGCAGCCTAGCCCCGTAGAGCAAAGCAACATAACCGGTTGATCAGGCATCATGTCGATTTTGGATGCTCTACTATGGTATCGGGCAATTGTTTACTATGGTACCCGGTAAATATTTACGCCCATGTCAAGGTAGTATCTTAGCGGATATACTGACCATGATGATGATGATGATGATGTATTAACGTCTAAGCCCTCAGGTACGAGCAGCGCCCCTACTAGCGGAACCTATATAGATTATGTAGACGGCCAGGCGCCGCGGCAGCGTGCCTGGCGTTTCGCATGACATGAGAAATCCCCTACTCCGTCCGTCAGACTACCTAACCCCATTCCATCTTACAAGTCGTCTGCCGTTGAGGCCTCTTGTACCTTCCGCGCCTGAGCCCGCTTGCCAGCTGCCTCAACATATGCCACGGAAAGCCTGTGGCCCTTGTGGCCCAACAGGGTTTCCAGTTCCTTCCCGGGTTGAGGATCCCCAGGCAAGCAGGAGCGGAGTGCTTCGCACTCCACAAAGTGTCCAGCTTCCACCTCTTCGCCGCACTCGCACTTCTTGATGGATTCCCCCGGGTGCCCAAAGCGACGGTGGTAGCTTGCAAAGTCGCCATATCCTGTGTGCTCTGCGATGAGTCGATGCAAGGTAGGTCTGGAGAGCTGGAGCTCCTCGGGCCTCTTGACTGCCAGTAGCCCCCACCTCTTGTAGGATCAGGGGTAGTTGTCCTGCCACCAGTCCTCCTAGAGGTGCCGTCGGGTGGCTCGGTTCTCTCTGCGTACTGTTGTTAATGTGAGCTGGAGCCCATCCGTGTTGCCAGTGTAGTAGACCTCAGAGGCGAGGGCTGCCTCCTTGTCTGCCGCCTCGTTTCCTGGGATGCTGACGTGGCCTGGGGACCACTGAACCGTGTGCCTTCGGGGGAGGGCAGCCGTCGAGTCCTGGAAGAAAAGGAAGGCAGCCTGCGAGTTGTCGGAGGGATGGCCACGCAGTTGCTGGAGCACTGAGGTGTTGTCCAGGCAGAAGTGCACTTGGCCAGTGCCGACGATGTTGAGGTGGCTCGCAGCCCAGGCAGCACCTGCTGCAGCCCCTGATGCTTCCGCGTCAAAAACCTGAGCTCGGTAGAGGGTCCCGTGAGCCCTGCCGACGACCCTGTGGTCTTTGTATGCGACAAAGCCCCAGCCAGCTTCCTTGTCAAGGGAGCTGTCCGAGTAGATCACCACATCCCCTCGGGGGAGCTGTGCAAGCCAGTGTTCTTCTTTGCCCTTCTTCTTGCCTATGAACAGGCACTTGTCGTACAACTGAGGCCACACCCGCGGCAAGAGGAGGGGCCGAGGGCAGGGTGGTGTCAGAGTGTACGCCCTTTGAAGGCATGTTTCCTTCAGGGGTCTGGGCCGGGTCAGAGGTCTCCCTCTTCGGGCGGAGGGGGGAGGCGAAGGAGGGGGTCGTGTTTCCAGCCGAGTGACCAGAGGGTGCGCGGCGTCCATGGAGCGCAGGCGGAGGGAGTGGCGGAGCCGGGTCTGCTCGAGGAGCACGCTGGCTGGCGGGAGGCCGGACTCGCGGTGTAGCATGGGGACAGGTGTGGTGCGCCAGACGGGGAGGACTGCACGAGCTGCAGCTTTGACCACACTGTTAATCTTGTCGACGTGAGAGGCAGTTTGGGTGCTGACCACTTTGCCACCAACCACATTGGATTCCTTAAACTTGCCTGGCCACCAGGCCTCTGCAGCGTAGAGGGCGACTGGGAGAACGCAGGCCGAGGCTGCAAGGGCCATGGAGTTGGGAGGGGCACCCTTTCGCGTCTTGTTGAGACTGCGAAGGTGATTAGCCACCCGGAGGGCTTTAGCGCACCAGGTGCTCACGTGCACTTTGAAGGTGAGCTTGGGGTTGAAGAAGGCCCCCAGCCAGCGGACGGGGCCTCGGGAGGGCTCGGCCACAAAGTTCCCTGCGTGGACTTGGTCATCGCGTTGCTTTCTGGCCTTGTTGAAGTGGAGGAGCTCGCATTTCTCTGGCTCAAAGGTGACGGCCGTGGAGGCACCCCAGTCTAGGGCGTCTTGAACGTCAGTGGCGAGGAGGGCTGTGGTGATTGCGGTGTTAGGGCCAGTGCGGAGAATGAGCACGTCGTCGGCATATCCAAAGCGGCACCAGAAGTCGCCGCGTTTGAACAAGGGCTCCATGTAGAGCATGAAGAGCACTGGGGACACCGGAGAGCCTTGCGGGACGCCGCAAGAGAGTGGTTGTTTTTCCGCGTAGACACCTTCCATCCTGACCGATGCCTGCCTGTCAGTCATGAAAGAGTCCACCCATCGAACGAGGCAGGGGTCTAACCCTTGCTGGCGGAGGCGTCGCACCAGCCTTCCTCGAAGGACAGCATTGAAGGCACCAGAGACGTCCAGGGTGAGCATGGAGGCTTCTTCACCGCAGGCGAAGGCTTGCTCAATGTCGTGGACTACTGCGGCCACTAGGTCTGTTGCAGAGCGCTTAGGGAGAACCCCAAACTGCTGGCGATTGAGGACCCCGTGCAGGATGGAGGCAGTGGCTAGGTGACGTGCGATGAGCCTCTCCAAGCCTTTGGCAAGGCAGGAGATGAGGGAGATGGGGCGCCAGGCCTTGGCCACTGTGAAGTCAGTCTTTCCTACCTTGGGCAGCATGACTACCTCTGCGGTTCGGAAAACTTTGGGGTGGTAGCCCACCACCAGGCTGGCTTTGTAAAGCTCGCGGATCTTGTCTCCCAGTAGGGTCCAGGAGGCAAACTCGACAGGGGAGACAAGGCCAAATGGTGGACTCCTGAGTGCAAAGAGGCTCACAAAACCCTCTTTACGTGCACGCAAAATGAGCCCGTCTCGGAAGCCACACAGGAGGCCTGCAAGAACTTTCGTAATACCATCAGGCACGCCAAGGCGGTGTTCTGGGAAAAGAAGATCCGAGAAGCCAAGCAGAGCTCTGAGATCTTCTAGATAGCTGGCTGGCACAAGCTGACAGACAGATTCAAGTCTCCCCCCATTGTGGACGGAGGCCAGCTGTACACAGACACTGCTGCCAAGATTGCTCTGCTGCGCAAAAAGATTCTCATGCCCCGTGCGGCAGGCGACGATATCCCGGACCCCTGGGCCCCCTGGGACGAACCCCCCTCCGTCTCCCTTCCCTGGCACCCCAGAGTCTCGGTGTCTGAAGTGTACCACTCCTGCTACGGAGTGGCTTGCACGGCCCCTAGAAAGGACATGGTAGATGTCAACAGGGACGCCGGCCCCTTTGATGCACTTGACCAGCACGTCTACCATGGCTTCAGCCGTGAGGTCGATGCTGGCGCCGGAGTATACCACTGGGGGGATGAGATCGACGTGGGTCCTGAGGAGGGCCAGGTAGTCGGGCACCCGTTTCAAGGGGACCCTAAACTTGGGGTCCAGCTTGGGTGGGTGGGAGGTGTTGGGTACGACCGCGGAGATGGTGAAGTGGTCGGAGCCTATGTAGACGTTGTGGTCCACCCCCGCGTCCAGGCCTGGGATGTTGTGAAAGACCTGGTCGAGGGTATTGCCGAGCTCGTAAGTGGGTTCCCCGATAACTGCCGTTTCTAGCCCTTAGGCCTGGGCCCAGGTGTAGATCCGGTGGCCAGGGCCGTTGTGTCTGCCGTGTTGCGGTTGCCAGGACCAGTGGACCGCATTGAAGTCGCCCGCGATAACGGTCCTCTGGGGGGTGTTCCAGGCTTCCAGGGAGGCGAGGACGGAGTCGTCGCCAGTGGGTCGCCGGTAGACATTGACTACCGTGATGCCGGCAATAGTGACCACGCAGACGTCACTACTCGCGAAGGGACGAGTTTGAGCGGCTTTGTAGCTGGGGTTCTTCCGGACGTAGGTGAGCACTCGGGGGGTCTCAGTCCAGTCGTCCAGAGGGGAGAAAGCCTCAAAGCTGGGGTGGGTTTTTGTCAGCCGCTGGGTCTCCCGGAGGAGGCACCAGGGTTCCTGAATCAGGACAATGTCGTACTTGTTTTCAAAGGCGAGGTTGAGGGCCGTGTCGTGGCAAGGGCCGGATCTGCCTGTGTTAACTTGCAGGATTTTGAAGAAGTCCTTGTGAGCGTTCCTGCTACGCCCACCTCTTCTGTTCTCTTTAGGCCGTCCGGTCATAGAGAGAGGGGGTCGGGAGAGTCGGAAGCAGGGGCTGCAGGGGCCCTGCTCTTCTTTGGCAGGCGAGGTGCTGACACGGCCGCCAGGGCTGCTTGCACTTCCGGTGGGATCAGGCTGGTCGTGGTCGGGATGTCTGTCGCAGGGGTGTCAAAAGTGACCCTTTTGGCGGCTACCGGTGAGTCCATTGTGATGTCGCTCTCAGGGTCCCGCGATTGCAGAAGGGGGGAGGGGGCCCTGGGGCAGCCGGAGTGGTTGTTTCGAGGCTTACTACTGCTGCCAGTGCCGGGGTTCCCGAGTGACTCGGGGGAGGGGCTGGGGCTGGCGGTGCTGCCGCAGTGGGTGCCGGGGCGACTGTGGCGGAAGCGGTGGCGGTGATGGCTGGTGCCTGGGGTGTGGGGGCAGGGGCCGGCGTGGTCCCTTCCCTGGCCCTCTTGTGGAAGGCCTAGTAACCTTGTTCACCCAGCTGTCAGATAGGGCCCAGTTGCTGTTTGGTGAGGCGATGGATGATGCCGTTTCTCTTCATGGGCCGCGCTGGGTGCCCAATGAAGTCGGAGCGATGAGGGCCCCAGCAGCGGTCACAGGGCTCATCATGTGGTTGGCCGCAGCCACCATAGAGGTGGCGGCGAGTGTAGCTGCGAGGGTCGTGAAACCCCTTGCACGTAGTGCATTGGGTGATCTGGACCTTCTTAGCCAGCCGGCGGGCTGGTGCAGAGCCAAAGATCCTAAACCCAGCCTTCACTGGGCAGGAGAAGGAGAGGATCCATTTGTCACCGTGGTACGACTGTGACACCCGGATGGGGCGTTGACCAGTGGTGGCCTCGGCTTCATCTGAGATGATGCCCTCCAGTGTAAAGGGGACCGTCTGAGTGACGAAGTAAGGTGGTGTGGGAGCAAGGAGTTGTATTGACTGTAGGAGTGAAAACTATTGCTTGGGGAACTAAGTTGTGTGTGCGGCCCCCGGTCGGCAACACAGGTCTATATAGGGCTAGACAATCGGCCGAGACAATCGGCCGAACTGGTCGGCCGAACTCTTCGGAAACCGATCGCCGCACCGTTACACTACTCCCCCCTTTCAAGATGCTGGACTCCAGCATCATTGAATTCCCTTGCTCCCGCGCAGCCCGGTCACTGGAAGTTCACGTGTGGTAATCGGCCCCCTAGGCCGGAGTCCTATCGCCACCGCTACATCTCCCCTTCTCGTTTGCAGCTGCGATTATTATCCTGGCACCTGACACTCTGCCTTTAACTGTGGCCCGGCGCCCTTCGGTTGTAGCTCGGCACCCTTAACTATGGCCCGGTGCCCTTGACTAGCCCGGTGCCCTTCTCGTGGCCTGATTGCAACTCCATAGCTTGGTTGCCCTGGTTTAGTTGCACCTTCTCGTGGTCCGGTTGCACTCCAGTTGCCCTAGCTTGGTTGCGCCAGCTTAGTTGCAACTCCGTGGCTTGTTGCGCCGGCCGAATACCTGCGCCGAATACTCGAAACCGGCGTCGCGACCGTCTTGATAACTTGAACCCGACGTTGCGACAGCCTGAATAACTGAATAACTCGAATCCGGTGTTGCGACTGCCCGAATAACTCGCACAAACCGAATAACACGCGCCGACTGAACGACTTCTTCGTTTCCGACGAATAACTCGAACCCGGCGTTGCGACCACCTTAATAACTGCGCCAAGGAATAACTCGCGCCGACCGAATAACTCGCGGCTGCCCGTAACTTGAACCTGGTGTCGCGACCGCCCGAATAACTCGCGCGCCGACCGAACAACTCGTCGCATCTGCCTGAATAACTCGCCGTTTCCGCCGAATAACTCGAACCTGACGTCGCGACCTCCTGAATAACTTGAACCGACGTCGCGACCGCCTTGAACAACTCGAGCCCGGCGTCGCCGCGACCTCCTGATAATAACTTGAACCCGGCGTCGCAGCCGCCCGAGTAACTCGAACCCGACGTCGCGGCCTCCTGAATAACTTGAACCGGCGCCGCGACCGCCCGAATAACTCACGCCGACCGTATAACTCGAACTCGGCGTCGCGACCGCCTGAATAACTCGCGCCGACCGTATAACTCGAACTCAGCGTTGCGACCGCCTGAATAACTTTCTCATAGCGCGGGCCTGGTTGCGCTCCGGTTGCGCTCCGGTTGCGCCGGCCGTGGCTTGGTTGCAACTCTATGACTTAGTTGCGCTGGCTGAATACCCGCGCCGGCTGAATACCCGCGCCGAATAACTCGCAGCTGCCCGAATAACTCGAATCCAGCGTTGCGACCGCCCGATTAACTCGTGATAGTTGAATAACTCGAACCCGGCATCGTCGCGACCACCTGAATAACTCGAACGTGGCGTCGCGACCGCCCGAATAACTCGCGCGCCGACCGAACTTCGAGCTCGACGTCGCGACCGCCGCCTGAATAACTCGAACCTGGCGTGACCGCCTGAATAACTTCGAGCTCGACGTCGCGACCGCCGCTTGAATAACTCGAACCTGGCGACCGCCTGAACAATTCAAATCTAGCGTCGCGACCTCCCGAATAGCTGAATAACTCGAACCCGACGTCGCGACCGCCTGAATAACTGAATAACGCGAACCCGGCGTCGCAACCGCCCGAATAGCCGCGCCGACCGAATAACTGGCGCTGACCGTATATCGCAACTCGCGCCAACTTAGTTGCGTTTCCCGTGGCTTAGTTGCACCTTTCCCTTTCCTCTTTTCAAGGTACGAATCCTCACGCCGACTGAATAACAGTTCCAATAACCCGTGCCGGCCCTGATCCTCGCGCTGGC